>VDFB02175147.1:97784-124931 GCA_007258455.2 Sequoia sempervirens | reverse complement strand
GATTATTCATCATTAGTTAATGACTCATTTATCTTTTTTAATATTACTTGCATACATTTAATTAACCTATATAGCTTTAAAAGATATTACATTTGAATAAAGCCCTCTTTAGTGTTAGATTTCCTATTAACCTTAAGTTTAACACAAATTTTAGACAATATATGTTGGTTAGATGGTTCTTTCTTCAATATTAATAATATGATGATTTATAACATACTAACCAACTCTTGGGATATTATTTACATTTTAAATACCAAGTGGAATGTGAATGTTGATATCAAACAATGGTCTTTTATCCTTAATATTTGCTGGTCAAATTATCTTGAACCAAAAATTTATTATTTTAAATTGTTGTTATTACTTCAAAAACTTATGTGGATGTTATTCTTCCTAATTCTAGTCTACTCTCTCGTTTTTACAATTTTTACAATATTTTAGAAATTTGTGAACATTCATTTTTTACTGTACATTTATGTCAAAATATTTGGTTATTTTTCCTAGGGAATAAATTGAGTTGGGACAACAGATATTCCTTTTCTTAGAAATTGGTTTTATTTTGTTATGTCTGTTTTTTTATGTGACTTGATAATTTCTAGTTGATTTTAACTACTAAATTTTTATGGCATTTATGAAAGAGGAGAAATAATGATGTATTATAGGCCATAAGGAGGTAACTTACAAATTCTTCTACTAGACTCATATATTTTGATATTGTCTACTAGGTTACTATGGTTTTAGAGATCTCTAAAGATAGTTTTCTTAAGCTAATGGATGAAGGTTCAACTAGTTTCTATTAAAAAAAGAGAGCTTAAAAACACTCACTTTTGGCCCCATGATGTGAGGCACCTTACAAATTCTTCTACTAGACTCATCTATTTTAATATTGTCTACTAGATTACTATGGTTTTAGAGATCCCTAAAGATATTTTCTTAAGCTAACGGCTGAAGGTTCAGCCATTGTCTATTAAAAAAAAAAAGAGCTTAAAAACACTCACTTTCGGCCCCATGATGTGAGGCACCTTACAAATTCTTCTACTAGATTCATCTATTTTGATATTGTCTACTGGATTACTATGGTTTTAGAGATCCCAAAAGATAGTTTTCTTAAGCTAATGGATGAATGTTCAACAATTGTCTATTAAAAGAAAAAGCTTAAAAACACTCACTTTTGGCCCATGATGTGAGGAAGACTAATTACGAGTGTGCCAAAGAATATATGGAATTCCAAAAAAGAATGCTTAAATATGATATTCCTAGATAAGTGGCACAAATTGATCAACCATCTTGAAATTATAAGCCAGAATAGTAACAAAATGGATGACAATAGTGAGAGTCCATCTCTTCCATTTGGTGCCTTGGTGACATGTACGTGCAGAGTAATAACATCATATGTTGCTGAAATTGATCACTTTCTTTCAATATTTTGTCAATGTTGATTACCAAACTAATATTGAATCATGTTTTATTGTTAATTATGTTGTATTGATTAGGCTTTTGGTTACTATATACTATAAACCTAATCAATATACCAAAAGCCTAAGCAAAAGCTTTTGTATATGAGATTTTGATATCTAAGATCTCTCTAGATTGTAATACATTTTTTTAAGATAGTTAGATGTGGTTTGTTTTGACACACCTTGTATTATCAGCTACATTTTTTAAAAGAAAATGATAATTCATTTATTCTTCTTTTTATATATAAACTTCAGAGATGTACACGTCTTAGACTCAAAATATATTTGGAATTTGGAATTCGCTCTCAAATTTAGATGCAGTTTTTCTCTCGAAAGTATATTTAGAGTTTGCTGAATTATTCTTACAGGTTTTATAAATCATTGTGAATTTTGAATATTTTTAGTGAAAGCTTAAGTGGTCCATGGATGAGAGTACTGCAATAAAGCAAAAGTAGAGGAAATATTGATAACAATCAATCACTGCACTCAAATCTCCATACATGGTGGAATCGATTGGTACCACTGATAGTGTTCAACTTTTAGCTTAGAATAAATTTATTAAGATGAAGGAATCTCCCACCATTGGGAATATAATTTACACCAGTGATACCCAACGTCATGACTGATAATAATGTACCTTGTATCAACATTTCAAAGCACAATAGTTATAAATTTCTTACATTCCAAACCATGGTGGGCGCTACTTTTAATCAGCAGAATGTTTTCTAAGCCCACTGCGAATGCAATGAAGATGAATATTGAATATAACAATGCATGCTTCTCACTTAAAAATTCTTGTATCAAATTAAACCTGTAAACAATCTATTCCTCATTTTTCTCTCCTTTGAAACATGGTGCTTAGCTAACATGTGAAGATGTTGCCGAGTGGTATAAATCTGTGGAACTTTAAAGGACTGACTCTGTCTGTACGCACTAACTTACAAAAACAACGTCGTAGAAAAATGCACAAGATGATGAATGATCAGTGCCCCTAAAACTGACTTCAGGCTGGCCAATGGTGAAGGTTTGGTATCCTTAGCAAAGACGGGAAACTTAGTCCAACATCTTGCCTATTTGTGGAAAAATAGGGGCTTTGGAATATGGTATGGAAATTTATCAAAGGATAAAGGAAAGAAGATATTTGTTGAGTTTTATAGTTGCACTTGCTCTCATAGGAATAAATGTATATGGTGGAAGCATATGCAAGGTGCATAGACTATTTGGCTGGAAGTCTCGAGTAGATTTTCCCTTTTTTTCTATTTCTTTTTTAATTATAGGCTTCCACACACAAGTGGTTTGAGAGGGTTTTTCTCAAGATACATTCCAAATGAAGAGAGTTGGAAATATAAAAAAGATCTTGGTGAAGGGCACACAATCTACTAAGAGGGGGGGTGAATCAGTAGATCTAATCAATTCAAAACTCTTAACTTTAACTCAAAATATCAAATCATGCAACTTGAATCTTCACAACTACTAATTAAGCATTGAGCACGCATTCACATAATTGAACACCAGATATATTTGGAAACCCAAGATGGGAAAAACCACACTAAGAATAGCTGCTTGGATCTACTATCCAAATCTAACCTAACAAAGCAAAAATATACAAGTGAATTTTACAATATGAAGTAGGCACCAACCTATCAAAGGCACCAATCTCCTACTATGTTTGTAGGCACCAATTCCCAATGAATCAGTACAACAAGTAGAACACTAGTCCTACTAGATTACATAGATAAAGCTTGCAGATTTTCTTGACTGTAGCCTAATACATCTCATAGACTTTTGGACTGATCACATACACTCTTCCACACTTCTTATGATCTCCTAATAATGGAACACACTTTGAAATACAACTCACATTGAATAACTCTAGCTTCACAATTGTCTCCTTGTATATTCACCTTTTGTGCTTCATCAAATTCCCATTGTGCATCCATCCAACTAATGAATATATACATGACATTTCATTAACACTTCTTCTATGTTAGTCAAGGGTCCACAAATCACTAGGACAACATAAGGTAGAACTAAGCTCAAATTTCATGAAACATGTAATATGTCGGTCCAAAAACAAATTTGGTTGCCAACAAAAGAACATGATGATGTGCGCTACCACATGAACCTTAACCAGGTCCTATCTTGACACCACACACAAGATTTGAATTTTGCATGCTACTAGGCATTACTGCACAAGTCTCAAACAATAATAGTTTGACAGATAGGCACAATGAACCTTTTGTCACTACAATCTTTTTGCATGTTGAACATAACCTCCAAAAAATCAGGAATAAGATATAACATGTGTAGACATACTCTCCTCTCAAACCGCAAAGTCGAACTCCATTTCTAAAAGAAATGTTGACCATAATTGTATTGCCAAAGAAATCTCTATGCCCTGAAAACTAAGTTGCATCATTCTGATACAAATTTCTGGTTTACCTCCATCATAGTGAATAGATGAATGCATGATATTGCAAGCATACAACAGTCACACAAACTTCTAGAACACAAACACTCCTCAATAGCTAATAGTGATATGACAATAGAATTACCAAAACATAAGGTATGCAACCACACTGATCTTCTGACATACAACATACTTCCAAAAATATAACTAGTAACATATATTTCTATAAATCTCTGCAACTTAAAATAATATGACAGGGGAATATAATGATAATTCATGTACTACTTAGCCTTACACCCTTGACACAATGAACTCCTTTGACATCAATGACAACCTCTATTCAACAATATCCCCGTTTGTCATTGATGGCAAACAACAAAATGTTGGGCCACCCATCAAACTAGTCGATCACACACAAAGACATTTCTCCCCCTAAGAAGATATACTATTTTGAGTTCACTTTCTCCCCCTTTGACATCAATGACAAATGTCAACAATCTCCCCTTTTGTATTTCTAGTACCTTGCACAATCCAAAAACTTGTTTCTTTAATAGACCATTTTAGTGGCATTTCTCCTCATATAAACTCATCCTTCAAGCCACAAGACCACAATTTCATATGTGGAGAAATGTGGAGCATTTCTCTAAACCTCCCTAACTACAACACATTCTTCATTCTGCAAGTTCTGAAAACTCTTGTTTTAATGTATATGTTCTGTAAACAAGAACATACATACTTCATACTTGCCTCTAAAAAACTACCAAACCACAAAGCCAGATCTTAAAATACGAAGAAATGTAGAGAATTTCTCTAAACTTCTTTAGGACAACTCCCCTTGATTCCATACTACACTGCTTCTAAAAAATTCTCTACAAAACCACCAAGCCTTCTTACGATAGGGATTTCAAGCTCCCCCTCAACTTGTGCTACCTCTTGATTCAAGAGGAGGGAGCAATAACTCCCAACTTCTTTCGAAGAAATTCAAAAGTCTCCTTAGGAAGATGTTTTGTGAAAATGTCTACCACTTGCTCCTTTGTCTCAACATACTCCAACTTCACCTCCTTTTTTGCAACTTTATCTCTTAAAAAATGATAATTGATTGCAATGTGCTTTATCCTTAAGTGTGCATTACCGGATTCTTTGAGATGTTTATGGCACTAGTATTATCACAAAGAATAGAAATAGGTTCATCAAACTCAATCTTCATTCTTTCAAGTTTTGTTTCATCCACAATACTTGAGTGCAACATGAGGCTACAACAATGTATTCTACTTCTGTTGTAGATAAACAAATTGGGTCATGTTTCTTGCTCAACCAAGACACCAAACTATCACCAAGAAAGAAAGCTCTGCCACTTGTGCTCTTCTGGTCATCTATGCTTCCTACCCAATCTGCATCTATTATGCAATCAAAATGAAATTTTCACTCTTTGGATGCCATAGTCCAAAATCCATTGTCGCCTTTAAATATCTAAATATTATCTTTAAGGCTTTAACATGAGTTTCCTTAGATGTTACCTGAAATCTAGCTATCATTCCAACTTCCTACATTATATATGATCTATATGTTGTTACATACAACAAGCTACCAATTATAGATATGTACAAGGTTTGGTCTGTTAGAGCAGATTCATCATATTTACTCAACTTACTTCTTATAACCATAAGTGTACCCACCAATTTGTAGTCTTCCATCCTGAACTTACTTAGCATCTCCTTTATGTACTTGTTTTGGGAAATAAATATGCCTATGTCTGATTGTGCAATCTACAACCCAAGAAAGAAAGATAATTCACTTAGCATTTACATTTCAAACTCACTCTACATTTCCCTTTGAAACACCTTGCACATGTTATCACTACTACCACAAAAAATGATATAATCGACATAGACAATAACTATCAACAATTGATCATCTTTTGTTTTTATGTGTAAATTACTATTTGCACTTCTTCTTTGAAACCCTTGTTGTTGCAAGTATCCATCCAACCTTAAATACGAAGCTCTGGGAGCTTGTTTGAGTCCATACAAAGCCTTCTACAATCTACACACATAATCTAGATTGTCAAAACATTGAAAGCCTTTCGATTGTTTAATGTAGACCTCTTCTTCTAGTTGTCCATTTAGAAATTTGTTGACTTAACATCCATCTAGTATCATTGAAATTCTTGAATGTTGAAAGAGCTAAAACGTCCTAATTGCTTCTAGTCTTGCTACCGGAGAAAATGTCTCTTCAAAATCTATGCCTTCAACCTAAGCACATCCCTTACACATAAGTCTAGCCTTTGTCAATGTTGTTGAAATTGATTACTTTCTTTCGATATTTTATCAATATTGATTACCAAACTACTATTATAATCATATTGTAATCATGTTTTGTTATTAATTATATGTTGTATATGCTATTTATAAACCTAATCAATATACCAAAAGCCTAATCAAAAGCTTTTGTATATGTGATTTTGATATCTAAGATCTCTCTAGATTGTAATACATTTTTGTTAAGATGGTTGATGTGGGTTGTTTGACACACCTTGTATTATTAACTACAATTTTTTAATAATCTATCATCATTTTAAAAGAAAATGGTAATTCATTTATTCTTCTTCTTATATATAAATAATGAAAATAAAATCAATAAGAGAAAAGAGTGGTTAAAACTATAAATTTCAGAAATGTACACGTCTTAAACTCAAAATATATTTGGAATTTGGAATTCGCTCTCAAATTTAGATGCAGTTTTTCTCTCGAAAGTATATTTAGAGTTTGCTGAATTATTCTTACAGGTTTTATAAATCATTGTGAATTTTGAATATTTTTAGCGAAAGCTGAAGTGGTCCATGGATGAGAGTACTGCAATAAAAAGCAAAAGTAGAGGAAATATTGATAACAATCAATCACTGCACTCAAATCTCCATACATGGTGGAATCGATTGGTACCACTGATAGTGTTCAACTTTTAGCTTAGAATAAATTTATTAAGATGAAGGAATCTCCCACCATTGGGAATATAATTTACACCAGTGATACCCAACGTCATGACTGATAATAAGGTACCTTGTATCAACATTTCAAAGCACAATAGTTATAAATTTCTTACATTCCAAACCATGGTGGGCGCTACTTTTAATCAGCAGAATGTTTTCTAAGCCCACTGCGAATGCAATGAAGATGAATATTGAATATAACAATGCATGCTTCTCACTTAAAAATTCTTGTATCAAATTAAACCTGTAAACAATCTATTCCTCATTTTTCTCTCCTTTGAAACATGGTGCTTAGCTAACATGTGAAGATGTTGCCGAGTGGTATAAATCTGTGGAACTTTAAAGGACTGACTCTGTTTGTACTCGCCAACTTACAAAAAACGTCGTAGAACAATGCACGAGATGAAGAATGATCAGTGCCCCTCAAAATGACTTCAGGAGCTGCCCAATGGCGAAGATTTGAAGTTTGATAATAAACAATGCAGTATCTCTATTTCAACTGTTTCCACAATAAGTACTTTCTTTCCAACACAATTAAGTTGTATCATCCATTCTGTGAGACTGGTTTTGCATTTTCAATCCTAAAAATTGAACGATACAAGCAATTACTTCTTAAAAAACAAAAAGCAAAATGCAAGAAGGGATTGAATAGTCACCTTCTCAGCTTGAGTAGCATAGGGAGGGAAGCAGAACTCAGCCTCTTCATCCTGTCCTCAACTTATCTTTGCAGCATCATCAAGATTCTCACCTCAAACTTCAACAACCTAGGCACTAGACATTGAAGCCCATAACCCTAACTCATTGGCCTCATGGTCCAGAAGAACCCAGATACCAGAATTTAAGAGGGTACTAAAGGGCCTCTCAGAGTTTATTGCTACAGTAAATTTATTTCATCGACAAACATTTAAGTGGTCAAATGTGGCTATTTTGTAATTCTGAGTCTTCGATGATCAGGGGATCAGTCCCTGGTCAGCCACCCAAGTTGAGGTGGGTTGTGGAGAAATTCTCCAGATGGATCAGAATGCACAATAATAATCAAGACTATGTGATTCTATGCCCAACATAATATCTAATGCACATACATAATATCTAATGCACATATTGCTACTACTGAAACCTGAAACAAAATGGACTTGTTACTTGCCTAAATTATTGGATTTTGAGGTGAGAATCTCTATGATGCTCCAACTACAAAAAATTCGAGTCATCCACCAACCTTTGAATGCAGCTCCTTGAAGAGAAACAAAAGAGGCACACATCATTACAGGAGAAAATCACAGAGGTAGCCCACTCACAACATACAATACACCTGGTCAGGTTTTATTTGGGGTCACGGAATGCAAGGATCGACCAAGATCACAAAATAATGAGTACTAACCATAGCTAATGAAAGGACGTTTGCTATGAGATAATTTCAGCTCTGGTTTTGCCATCTAGGGCAGAAGGATCGACTGATTCTCAGTAAACATCACTAAAGAACAAACTACTTAGTTGCCTAAAAGGTTAAGATCAAGGAGTTAAATTATTGGGGTTTTACTGTGGAAATTCAAGTTTGAATCTCCACAATAACATATAAAATAGAATAATAGGTTGATGCTACCTCAGATAGTCATTTAAACTATATTTGTAAATTATCAGAAAATATAAAAAATATAGAAACTGTGGTTTGGTAAGCCTAAGAAATGTAAAGAAGCAAGAACCAGGGGAAAAACCAGTAAATTAAAGACCAGAAGTACTAACAGACTTGACATTGATGACTGCGATTACGCAGAAGGGCAACAGATGCGCTTCCCAAATTGTTTTTCAGTTTTGTGATGAACAGAAAAGAATATGACATACTTGGGCTTAGCAAAGCTATTACACACATTCCAAAAGATTCGAACCCCTCACCTAAATGCCGATTCAAAACCAGATTCGGTTACGGTAACCCGCTCAGACGATCCCCTGGAAACAAAAGCGCGTTAACAAACGAACATTTGTTGCCGATTCAACGAGAAAACAAACCAAAAGGCAAAGCAAAATCAGAAACGAGACTGTAACAGGATTGAGCTAGAAAAATGGAATTTAAGACAAGAGAGAGAGAAAGAAAAAGGGGAAATGATTGTAAAGAAAGGGATTCGAACCGGAGACGTGGTGGGTGCGGGCCTCGAAGCTCTCAGATTGCGAGCAGAGCCCTAAAGCTAAATAGGGAGAGCGTGACGTGGATGAGAGAGCAGTGACAGTTCATCACGGGGATCCGCACTGTGGGTCCCAATGCTTCGAATAAGAAAATCCAATCCGTAAGTTACCACGAACATGGGTCCCACTTTCTTCTTCTTTTTCACACCAAGGGAATCCCCGAGTTTTGATTTGATGACGACCCGTCATTGACGTCTTTATGCACATGAAAATATTATATAATAAAATTTATCCTTCGATATCACGCCTCCTTAATTTGTTTAAATTATATTTACTGTCATAATGATGAAACATGCAAAATTCAACGTGAAAGCAAAAGAAAGCTCTACTTTCTTAAAAGGCATGGTTTTGGTCTTTTGGGATTCTTCAGCCTCATTTGATTTATAGATGATACATGTGATGATGTTTCACAATTTTTTTAGGTTTATGTCAAATCCATATAATTGTTTAGTTGTTTAATAGGGGAGTATGAGTTCTACTTGAAATCTTTTCTCAAGAGATATCTTTTCCACCAAAGTCACTTGGGTTATAACTTCGGTCTCATCTCTTATGGTGACAAGGGGTACAATCTTGGCCTCATTCCTTATGGTGGCAAGGCTTTGCACCCAACAAGACTTTGTTGCAAGAGTTTTGCCCATGGTCTCCTTGTATTGTGTAGCGTGGCACTTGGATTCGTGACATGGCTTAATCGCCTCCTACGAATCTTGGATCTTGTATAAATCTAGCGATTGTATCGGGCATTAACAAATTGATCTTTTGGTGTAATGTAGCACTTGGGTTCGTGACATGGCTTAACTGCCTCCTGTGGATCTTGGATCTTGTATAAATCTGGTGATTGTATCAAGCATTAATAGGTCGATCTTTTGGTGCAACAGCAGCTGCCTATGCAACAGACTTGATCTCTAGTGAGCTCATTCAAAATCATTCTTCACTAGTAAAATAAAGACCCATTCACTAGTCATCCCAGAATTTACATTCATTGCAATTCATAATATGTGTGTGTCTCTTGTTTTGTGTATTCTCCTAAACTGATTTAAATTTTACCATTATTTATGACCATCAAATAAATTTTGAATGACAAGTAACTTTTAAAATTGCTATTAAATTAATATATGTTTAAGTTTGCCACCAGAAGTTTCATATAATTAACAATCCAATAAGAATTTAACTTTAATAATATTTTTTTAATGACTTTTAATTATGATTTTTTTTTTCATATTTCACATAATTAATAATCATATTTTAAAATAAAGAAGGAAATAAATTTATTTGAAAAATATTTCTATTATTTATACGTATATTTATTTTAAATATAATAATTATAATTTTTAATTTTTACAAATATTTTATAATAAAAATATTATAAAAAAATATTAAATTTAAATTATAATATTATATTGCTTACAAAATTAACAATCATGATTATTTAATAATATTATGAATAGTTGTTTCTGGATTTGATTGTGTAAGATTGATTCAAAAAAGCTTACACAATCAAATCCAGAAACAACTATTCATACTCTTATGGATTATGGAAATCTAATAACTTTATTTAATAATATTTTAAATTTTTTAAATAAATTTTATGTGTTATATATTAAAAAATTAAACATGAGACCAAAAATGATATCATCTAAGAATTCCTTTTAAGTATACAATTATTATAATTTATTTATAATATAAATATAAATATAAACTTATTTAAAATAAAATAATAGTGAATGATTAAATCACAACAAATTTAAAATTACAAGTTGAACTCTTCTTATTTTAAAAATTATGGTTAGAAATTAATAATACATATTGTTTTTCTTATGGATAAATAAAAATAACATTATTTATAGGGATAACTATTAATAAATTTGATAGATTGTAAATTTATTTTTAAAAATATAATTATAGTTTATAAAATTTATAAATGAAAGCTATCAAATTTATTAGAAAGTTGTTCAATACGAAATTTCATTATTTTTTTATATTAATGATTTTATCTTATTTGTCAATAAACTTCATGATATAAAAAATTATTTGATATATATATATATATAATTTTAATAGATAATTAAATGTTAGGATATTGTTGACTTAAAACTAAATATTGTAAGTATTTGAAATTGTTTGAAAGGATAAATATAGATAATATCAAATTAAGAGCTACCTCCAACTTGAATAAATGATTGTAAATTTAAGATGAATAATTTGGAAAATAGCTTCCAAGAAAATTCTTAGGTAATATAACTTAACTAAATAATTGAGATGTAACTCGTTTCTGTTACAATTGTGAAACAAGCACAAAACCATGAGCCACAAGATCAAATAACAAACAAATACACCTTCCACGCAAGAGATTTGCAAACAATATATGCAATATTCCTCAAACAAGAAAAAGTTACAGAAGCAAGAGACTCTCAAGAAGATATGAAAGCTCAACATATTCTCTAGATTATTACAATGAGGGTTGAGTGCTTATAAGAGCAAAGCCCTAAATGAGAAAGGGATCAGATCATGACAAGTGTCAACATCACATGAGATGAGACATAATTATCTAATAATACCTCAACTAATAAAGCATAAAAGGACTCCTACGTTTAGCTTAACTGCATGAGAATAAATTAGACTAATAATCAATTAAAGATTAATTAATTATTAGCTAATGCATGATTACTCTAACACCCCCCTTAAGATGAGCTTAGGGAGTAGCTAAAAACCCTAAAAAGAATGCATGATGGGTTCTAACAGACAAGGCCATGTAAGGTACCCATGTACAAACAAAAGATCTCTATAATGTGAAAAAATAGAGAAAAACTTATGGGAAAAACTCCACTCCAAAAAGAGATAAAAGCCAAGTGAAGGACTAAAGAAGCCTCCAAACAAGACAATGTCCTAAAAAATAGGAACAAAGGATGAGTTGAACAAAAATTACACCACTGAAGCATGAAGAAACTGCAAACACTATCGAAGAATGACTGTTGTAATGCTGAAAACAAGAATGCAAGAGTGTCCATATGGTAAGTGATCCATCTCACCAAAATGTAAGTAACCAACCACTAATGTACACTACATCTAAAAATACATAGGAACAGATATTGTATACATAGCTCACTCCAATGCGAAACCAAAGAAGCATTAGAACCAACAGTAGAAACCCCCCCATAATGTTGAAAAAGGGAGAGGTGTGACAAGTACACTAAAATTGAATGCCAGAAAGAAGTGCATGAAGAAGAATCAGGAACATCTGAACATGCAGACATGAAAGTACCCACATATAAAGGGTTTGAAAACAAAAGTAACACACACATGAGACTGTTGTCGTGGAAGGGACACTCACTCGACAAAGGAATGATGGTAAATAAAGGAAAAACATAAAACCCCCCATGACACTTTATAACATAGTGTGAGTACAATAAGGCACAAAGTGATATGCAAGATCCCATAAAAGATACACCTATTGCGAAACTTTATTTCAATGCGTTTACATAATGAAAAATTCATACAATAGGATCCCATAATGTCCAAAAAGGGACTACATACTGAAAATATAATTCTCAAAAATGTGTCTAGATGTATAAGATATGGCCCGTCGAAGTCTCCAAAACAAGAATTGAACAATAATAACACTGAGAAAATATAATTATGGAAAAAATCAGAAACTCAAACTAGAAAATACCTACACCATTGTGAAGAGCTCAAAATTCTACCCCATTTCAAAAAAAATTGCACTGAAAAGGCCTACTGTATGACCGAGATATGGCCTCTAGAATATTGGGTGCAAAACTGAAAAGCCCAATGGAGAGGGGCTGAGTAGGGCAAAAGAAGATCTCTGCCAAAGTTTTCAAAAACACCTCCAAATGTGGAGGTCCGCCAAATTTAGGGGTGCTGGAAAAATTTCTCCACATACAGTGTATATTTATTTTGCAAAAAAAGCAAAAAATTTGCCTCTATTTTTTTTAAAGAAAAAAAATGACAAAAAAAAAACCATATATGTATTTTTTTAAATATATATTAAAAAAAATGTTTTATTTTTGAAGAAAACAACACAAAAAAGAACTAAACATTTTTTATTGAAAAAAAATATATAATTTTAAAACTGTTAAAAAAAATTATATTAAAAAAGCAAGGGGGCCCGTGGGGGCTACCACCTGCCAAATTGGTAGGGGCGGTACCCGCACGATACCTCCTTGTAGAGGGGTGTGGCCCAAGGGCCATTGCTCTGCCATATGGTAGGCGGTGGTACCAAGGGTACCGTCCCTCCAATTTTTTTTAATATAATTTTGGACAAACGAAAAAACTTGCTTCCTTTTTCAAAAAAGAATTTCAAAATTTAAACGATTTTTTTTTAATTTTACCTCAATTCATGTGTTAGGGAGGCCGTATGGCTTCCCTGGCAAAAAACATTTTCCTCAAAAACTCCTGACATGGATTTTGATGATTTGACAGGTGATCTTAAGGTTTTTTGGGCCTTCTGATCACGATGGTGATGTTCGTTTTGCACCAAAAATGCACCGAAATTGTAGCCACCCTTTGGATCTAGAAACAAAGCAACCACTTCAAACCTTCATAGATCTAGTGTTAGGAATCAAAATCGGGCGAAACAAAAACCAAATTTGACTTTTTCAACAACTCTGAATCCAATGACAAGGTCCTTTTCACACAAAAATGCACCAAAAAACTCCCACCTCCAAAATTTGCAGAAAAAACAAAGGGAATTCAAAAATGAAGCTTGTAACCCTCATTGAAGAAAGAAAAATCTCATAAATCGAGAAGGAGTTCATTGAATCCACGCTCTTGATACCATGTTAGAATTGTAAAACAAGCACAAAACCACGAGCCACATGATCAAACAACAAACAAATGGGTATGTGCAGGATCATGATGGGCCAAAAAGTGGCAATGGGGAAAAAATTATGTTTTCCATCGACCCAAAAATGCAAAAATGTCAAGTTGACTTTTTTGTGGCTTAGGTGTCAATACACACCTCCAAAGCAATGCCCAAACCAAGATTTCCATATCAGATATCCAATTTGAGGCAAATATATGTACACATATTTTGGGCCTGTAAAATCATTTTACACATTTACAAACAGGTCGCGAGCGCACAGTGAGGAGGTTTTTCACATAACAAATATCCGATTTAGCCGATATTTGTTTTCAAAAGGTTAGCTTTTAGATTTTTCTTTACTTTGATCGAATTTTGAATTAGATTTGTATATTTTCAGTTAGTTTTTTATGGATTTTTTTTCAAAATAGGGTTTTTGATTGAATTTTTATGAAAATTTTGAGTTTAGAATGGATTTTGATTAAAAATGAATATTTTGTATCAATTTTGATTAAAAATGAATGTTTTTTATGGATTTTGATTTAAAAATAGTGTTGTTTATGTATTTGTATTAAAAATTAGATAATTTTATAGATTTTTGTTAAAAAGTAGGGTTTTTTTTGGTTTTTTTTAAAAACTAAGGTATTTTTACAATATTTTCATTTATATTGTCTAATTTCAATTAGATTAATTATTTTTTAACTTTAATTAGGCATTATGGCTGTTGAGAATGAAAATGCACAAATTCCAAATGATCCACCAGTTGAGAATGAAAATGCACAAATGCCAAATGCTCCACCACCTCTGCAACCATTAATTGAAGAATTAATTGGTGAAAAATTGCAGCAATTGAGGGGCATTTCTGAAGTTTATATGAGAATCCCTCGATTATCCAAGATGTCAAACACATTGAAGGAAATAATTAAAGATATAGAAACCCTCTCCACCCAACATAATGCCTTTCATTTGTGGCGAGAAGACATGAGGGAATATTACGCATGTGGATTGTCTTATGATGATGTGAAAGATCTTGAAATAACCAAAGCCCAAATAGCCTCTTTATTTGTTAACCCCGGCACTGGTTTGCCAGTTAATGTTAATAAACCAAAAATTTCTATAAAATGGTGCACGCATAGGGACATTGTAGATAACTTTTGGGATCGTTGGTGTATGGTTTTTGATAAACAATCGAACAACAATTGTGATATACCATTTTACTTTATTAAAAAATCATATGTTGAGTTTGTGTTAGGGCATCATGTCAATTACTTTGACATTAAACCCTTATAGGGTGTTGGTGGAGGTATGCCCCAGGATAGACCAAGGGCAATTAGAGTAGTCTTGCGCCCATATGTTCCCCTTCCTCCCCTTCCTTTGCCACCTCTAGTATACCATCCAAATATTATCCAGGATGCGGCCACACAGACTATCCAGGCTATTTACTCTTTGAGTGGTCTTTTGGTTTCACATGCTTCTACAATAGCTTAGCCACATTTTGGTGATGTTGGTGATGGCTCAAGTGTTGTTGCGTCATCCTCTTCAGGTCCACATATTTGTGTGCCACATACTTGCTCCATGTGCCACCAGATATGCTTGGGTCCTCTTGTACAACCCGCCGAGCATCCCTTGGACACTTTTGATTATGACCTCCATAATGCGGACATTATAGATCAGACACAGGGGAGTGAAGCGCACCCTACAGAGTCTTGTCTCGCTAGAGAGGGGGACATTGGAATAGTGACATAGGTAAGATTTAAGTTGTAAATTCATCACTTGCATTTGTTTTTAAATGGTTATTAATAAGAGATAGTATAATGTACTAATATTTATTTACATGGTCTATTTAACAGTTGATGTCTAAGGAGGAGCTCGCACAGGTGACTGATAACACCCTTAGGGCCATTTCATTTGGCCTCGACACGCACACAGTATATATTTTCGCACTCACTCATTTACATTTTTTTATTATATACTTGCTTGTCATTAGGGTATGTGCAGGATCATGATGGGCCAAAAAGTGGCAATATGATGGGTATGTGGCTAATGACTATTTTTACCCAAAATTGATGAAAGCGAAAGGGTTTTAAAGGAGATTCTCACTTTCCACCAATATAAATTATGCTTTACTTTGAATTTAATAAGTAATTATTATTCATTTTCTATTCAAATTATGACTAAAGTCCTTATTGATAGGCTGATTGAAAAACATATAGCTCTCAAATAGTATCACATTTTTTTAATCCAAAACATGCATCACATTCTATGCTTCACATACTATAGGATTAAATAATAAAAATTGAATTTCATGAAGTTTTGACCAAGTTCAGTGGTTAGTCACACAAGTTTAATATATTTTTAAAATTTGTAATAAAAAATTCATTAATTATTTACTTGGAAAAAAATTACAAAAGAATATGCATCACATCGAGACATGAGTCCTCTACTTATATCTAAAATATTATAAAAAAATATTATCATTTTATTGTGGTTAGGGTGGTAAGAAAGACACCTACTCTTATTTTTTCCCTAAAATTTAAGTACTACTGCATTGAAATTTCAATTTTTCACCAAATAGATTTTTTGTTTTTAAACAAACCTAGTATTTTAGAAACTACATTAAATTTTCTATAGATTCTATTCTTACATATTTTTGAAATAATATAGATAACTTATTCAAATTTTTACATCAAATTTCCTAACTCTAATTTTTATGAATTTTTTGCCACTTAAGGACTTGTTTTTTCCATGATGATCCCGCACATGTACCCATTAATGAAATTATATAATAACTTATATAACTTATCTTATTTTCCTCTTGTAGGAAATACCTAGTGCGAGTGAGGTATAGCCTTGTCCAGATTATGGAAGTGCAATGTTAGATAAGGGGAACGTAATTGAACTCAAATTCGATTGAATTAAGAATTTTAAGATCTTATATTGATTATACATACATCGAAATAGATTGGTAGTTTCATATGTACTTTTCATTTTTATGTATAGGCAGTTATGAGCTATAAGTCATTGTTGACAAGTGCGAGCAAGGTGCAACCTTGTCCAGATTATGGAAGTGCAATGTTAGATAAGGGGAAGGTAATTGAACTCAAATTCGATTGAATTAAGATTTTTAAGATCTTATATTGATTATACATACATCGACATAGATTGGTAGTTTCATATGTACTTCTCATTTTTATGTACAGGCAGTTATGAGCTATATGTCGTTGTTGATAAGTGCCACAACACTTGAAGGAGTACGTATTGGAACACCTGAAGGAGTAGGTGTTGAAACACCTAAAGGAGATAAAGAAAAAGATCTGCCTAAAGAGGTATGTATTTATTTTATTTTGTGTTTGGTATTTATATGTTCCTATTACCAACAATTGTATACTAACTTGGATCAATTTTATGTTTTTGTTCACATATATAGATTGACATTAAAAAAAATTGGTTTGGTCGGTTCTTTGAGAGGGGCATATTCTAGGACTCTTGACCCTTTGAAGAGACAAATATTTCAAGTAATCAAGATTACAATTTTAGAGTTCAATTATAATTCAATGTATATTGATTTTGATGTTAATTATTCGATTTTAAATCATAGAGTATAACTAATCTCAATTGTGGTTTGAATTTTTCTTGTGCAACCACCTTCAAAGCCAATGAGTGCTGCAAAGAGGCTCCATTTTGATGATCCACCAGTAGTTTAGGATGAGATAGACATTTTGGCATGTAAATTTTGAAGACATCGAGATGGCATATGCCACATTTTGTAAAACTTTGTTTGAGTTGGCATTGATGCCATTTTTGTATATGGAGACACTCAACATTATTGGATAATTTTATATATAGAAGTTGACAATCGAGATTTAAGTTCTTCCTCATGTGCATGATTAAACTCTTTGAAAATTTAATCAAGTGAGCAATGGTTAAATATTGATGTACAAGAGCATAAAAAAGAATGGTTGTATTATATAGTTTATATTCGTATCGATGATTACATTGCATTGCACATCTTTCAAACTCAAAGCATTACTTCACATTGCATAACTAACAACTAGATGTTGATAGATGAAAAAATTTCAATTACAATATAGTTTTTACAAAGTCAACCTAAGCAGTTATGCAATTACTTCACATTACATAAATAATAACTAGGAGCAACTGTCAATTGCATTTTCTTGTCATGGAATTTTATGACACCACATTTCTTTGAGGCATTTTTTCAAATAGTTTGCTGCCTTGTCTATGCCACCACATTTTTCATACATGTGTACCAAGTATTTTTATCAAATAGTTCACTGGCTTGTTCTTATGGCTAAAAGCCTAAAACAAGTGCTTTCAAACAAGCTATGGATTGATGCAAAGTGGGGGTGAAAATATATGAAAACTACCCTTGACTCCTTTGGACCAAATTTGAGAACCAATAACATACCCCTGTCCTAGGCTGGTGAATTAGCCCTCTTTCACAAAGTGGGTGCCCTTTAAACACTTGATCTTCACAAGAACACCCCAAACAATCTTGAGTTGTGTCATAAAACAACAAATTCTAAGATTATTCTACACCTACAAGTCCTTTAGCAGGATGTCCCATGAAACTGTTTGTTTACCATGCAAATGCATAGGGTTTATTGAAAGTCCCACTTGCACAACTCCCCTGACCATGCCACCAACTCAGACACCTCTATTATGACCCCAATATGCTTAAACATTAAAGATATTCCCCCACTCTCATTGATTTTAACAAACCCTAGGCTAAAAGCTTCATTTTCATGCAATTTAAGCAATGATTTGCTTAGGACAACAACTCCAAGACTCACAAATCATTTCCCCTTTCTTAAATGGACCTGAACACATTCAAATCACATTGTACACATCCTCTCCACTGAGGCACATGAAAGGTACAGTAGGTGGAGGGCTTCAATAATTCATAATTTACTCAAAAATGCAAAATCTGGGTTCACTACTCGCCATGAGAAAACTTGGAACAAAACTCATAAAAAATGAAAAGAAAGCACTCAAACCAATTTTAAAGGGGTCTCAGGCGTGCTTCCCCCTCATTCCACATGCTATGTAGTCGTTTACTTTTTGTGTAGTGGTCGAACAATGGAGAAAACACAAATTTTTTATGTAGAAACCACAATTTTTGCAAAGTAACTCAATATGATCTTATTGATTCTTCACAAAATTACATTCATCAATCCCCAAAATCACTTCCTCAACCTTTTTTAAGACTCTCCCCCACACAAAATAACCGACCAACTCCCAATAACTGACTTACAAACTAAGTTACATGTTCGGGTTCAAGGGTTCGGCTTGGCAGTTCGGCTAAATTTTTTTTCGGGGTGGTTCGGTTCGTTTTGGGTTCATTAGTAAAAAAAACATGTAAAAATAAAATATATATATATGCAGCATAGAAGCATGAAATAGGATTAGAATATCACATAACATCATATAAACAACAAAACCACCATAAACTTGAATGTCATTAAAAACATGCATGATAAATATTCATCGTTGAAACTTGAACTGTCATAGCTTGATATACAAAGTCTATTGATGCCAAGGTTCAATTTGTATGATTTTGAAAAAAGAAGCCAATTGAGTAGAGTTATCAGCATTCTTTAGAAATCATAAGAATTTATTTAGTACACTAGCCATTTTGATGTCTTCTTGCAATCTCAAACGCTAAATCTATGAAGAAGTTAACTCTACTGCCCACTAGTTTCCATTAAAAATAAAGCAACAAGCTATGGTCTCATGGCTTTTTTTCACACAAAAATCAGCGTTGGAATTCAATTGGAGGCTGAAAAACTACTTGTAACTACATAAATAATTCTTGTTCTACAACTCGTATGACCTAACTGACTGTTCCATCACATCTGGATGGTTACGTTTAGGTTAAGTATGGTCCCCTTTCACACCCAAATTGGCCGAAGCAGTTCGAGCTACGTTCAATCAACGAAATCCCTTAAGAGTCCAAAGTGCAAAAGGGCAGCAAACTTTCACAGACTGTTTCTCAAAAACTGTAATGCCTACAAACTTTTTGTTTGAGGCTATGGGATCATGTTGGGCCCCTCTACAATAACCTCTCTTGGTTTTTGCTATCTCAGAGGTTTTTTCGGTGGTGGCAAGTTTTCAGCTGAGGGAAAAGTTGTAGATGCAAGCAGTGTAAAGTTGCAAAGTGGTGCAACTTTCATTCAGCAACTCGTACGACCAAACGAACTATTCCAACATGTCTGGATGGGTACGTTTATGCTAGGGATGGTCCTCTTTTGCACCCAGATATGCCGAATCACTTTGAGCTACATTGGACCGACGATTTCCCTTAAGAGTCCAAAGTGCTAAAAGGAAGCAATCTTTGAAGGGCTATTTCTCAGAAACTGTGACATTTACATACTCTCCATTTGAGGCTATGGGATCATGTTTGGCCCATCTACAATAACCTCTCTCGGTTTTTTCTATCTTAGAGGCGTTTTGCCGTGGTGGCAAAGTTTTTAGTTGAGGAAAAAGTTGTCAGATGCAAGTAGTGTAAAGTTGCAAAGTGGTGCAACTTTCATTCAACAACTCATATTACCAAACAGACTATTCCAACACATCCGGATGGGTACGTTTACGCTAGGGATGGTCCTCTTTTGCACCCAAATATGTCGAATCACTCTGAGGTACATTGGACTGATGATTTCCCTTAAGAGTCTAAAGTGCTAAAAGGAAACAATCTTTGAAGGGATATTTCTTAGAAACCGTGATGTTTACAGACTCTCTATTTTAGGCTATGGGATCATGTTTGGCCCATCTACAATAACCTCTCTCATTTTTTTCTGTCTTGGAGTCGTTTTCCCGTGGTGGCAAGTTTCAATTGAGGGAAAAGTTGTCAGATGCAAGTAGTGTAAAAGTGCAAAGTGGTGCAACTTTCATTCAACAACTCGTAGGACCAAACGAACTGTTCCAACACGTCTGGATGGGTACGTTTACGCTAGAGATGGTCCTCTTTTGCACCCAAATATGCTGAATCACTCTGAGCTACATTGGACCGACGATTTCCCTTAAGAGTCCAAAGTGATAAAAGGCAGCAATCTTTGAAGGGCTATTTCTCGAAAACCATGACATTTATAGACTCTCTGGTTGAGGCTATGGGATTGTGTTTGGCCCATCTACAATAACCTCTCTCATTTTTTTGCTATCTCAGAGACGTTTTCCCGTGGTGGCAAGCTTTCAGTTGAGGGAAAAATTGTCAGATGCAAGTAGTGTAAAGTTGCAAAGTGGTGCAACTCTCATTCAACTTTCGTACAACCAGCAGTTGTTTCAACCGTCCACATGGAGTGCGTTTATGTAGGGATGGTCCTCTTTTGCACCCAAATACGAATCACTCTAAGCTACATTGGGCCAAGCGATTTCCCTTAAGAGTCCAAAGTGCTAAAAGGCAACAATCTTTGAAGAGCTATTTCTCGGAAACCATGATGTTTACAGACTCTATGTTTGAGGCTATGGGATCGTGTTTGGCCCATCTACAATAACCTCTATCATTTTTTTCTATCTCAGAGGAATTTTTCTGTGGTGGCAAGTTTTCAGCTGAGGGAAAAGTTGTCAGATGCAAGCAGTGTAAAGTTGCAAAGTGGTGCAACTTTCATTTAGCAACTCATACGACCAAATGAACTATTCCAACACGTCTGAATGGGTACGTTTATGCTAGGTATGGTTTTCTTTTGCACCCAAATACGCTAAATCACTCCAAGCTACATTGGACCAACGATTTCCCTTAAGAGTCCAAAGTGCTAGAAGGCAACAATTTTTGAAGGGCTATTTCTCAGAAATCGTGACATTTACAGACTCTCCATTTGAGGCTATGGGATCGCGTTTGGCCCATCTACAATAACCTCTCTCATTTTTTTCTATCTTGGAGGCCCTTTCCCGTGGTGGCAAGTTTTTAACTAAGGGAAAAGTTATCAGATGCAAGCAGTGTAAAGTTGCAAAGTGGTGCAACTTTCATTCAACAACTCGTACGACCAAACGGATTGTTCCAACATGTCCGGATGGGTACGTTTACACTAGGGATGGTCCTCTTTTGCACCCAAGTAGGCCAAATCACTCCGAGCTACATTGGACTGACGATTTCCCTTAAGAGTCCAAAGTGCTAAAACGCCATACCATCTATTATACTCTTTGTAACTGGATGGTATGGCCATGGTAGATTTTATTAGGACTATATAAGGTGACTCTGTGAGTTTAGAGAGCTGGAAATGTCTGTACTTGAGTTGGTGAGTTGCCATGCATGGTAAAAATGAGTGAAATTAGGTGAAAAATGGTGGTTACAACTTGCTAATGTCAATGAAACATGGGGGCAGCAAGATTTAAGGTTGGATCAAGCTTGTTCAGGTCCTAATAGACATCTTTGATGAATTTATAGGGTGTGGCAAGGTTGGAAACATTGATTTCCTTAAAAACCTCATGAAAGTTGCTAAAAATGAAGTTGCACTGAAGTTGGATTTGAGGAGAAAAAGTGGCAAGCGACTATAATTTATTATATATAAATAGGAGATATTACAAAACCTAGTTCAAATGAGCATGCCGACAGGAAAGAACTAGGAAGAAAACATTTGGTTGTAGTTTGATTAAGTACAAAGAGTTATTATAGAATTGTCCCAATAACAGTAACAAAGCATACACCTATATGACTAATTCAACCTATAAGTTTCCAAAACACAGACCCCTTTACATTTTAAACATACCCTTTATACAATGCCAGACATTTGACCCATATCTCAAAAACCATCACTAGGTATATATTATGCCCATACACAATTATAACCTTTTTACATTGTTTCCAATTTGAAAATTCAAATTTTACAAAATTTTCCTATTGGAGGCATTCAAGGCACAGTCTTCCACAATAGTAGTATGTTCACGTTCTGGACTAACAAGCACCTGTACAAACCATCAAGGTAGCTTAGAATAACCAATCTATATTATTCTAAATGACACAAAATATGATGAGATGGTAATGCAAGCTATAAAAGACACTTAGAATAACCAATCTATATTGTTGTAATCTATCGCATACCTCTTCAAAAGGATCAGATCTGGCTATTGTTGCAACAGGTCCATGATCAATTGTGCCAGGAATATCACAAAAGTGGGAAAATTTGAAA
Source organism: Sequoia sempervirens (assembly GCA_007258455.2). NCBI lineage: Eukaryota > Viridiplantae > Streptophyta > Pinopsida > Cupressales > Cupressaceae > Sequoia > Sequoia sempervirens. Next base: position 101,944 of record VDFB02175147.1, on the reverse strand, counting down.
TCTATATTGTCATAATAGAAAAGATGCTTAGACTAACAAATCTATATTAATCTAAACAACTTGAATGATGTTGAATTGGTGATGCAAACTATAAAAGATGCTTAGAATAACCAATCTATATTATTCTAAATGACACAAAATATGATGAGATGGTAATGCAAATTATAAAAGATGCTTAAAATAACCAATCTATATTGTTGTAATCTATCGCATACCTCTCCGAAAGGATCAGAGCTAGCTATTGTTGCACTAGGTCCATGATCAATCGTGCCAGGAATATCACAAAAGTGGGAAAATGAGAAATCTATATTATCACAATAGAAAAGATACTTAGACTAACAAATCTATATTAATCTAAACAACCTAAATGATGATGAATTGGTGATGCAAACTATAAAAGATGCTTAGAATAACCAATCTATATTGTTCTAATCTGTCGCATACCTCTCTGAAAGGATCAGAGCTGGCTATTGTTGCAGCAAGTCCATGATCAATCATGCTAGGAATATCGCAAAAGTGGGAAAATAAGAAATTTATATTGTCACAATAGAAAGGATGCTTAGACTAACAAATCTATATTAATCTAAACAACCTGAATGATGATGAATTGGTGATGCAAACTATAAAAGATGCTTAGAATAACCAATCTATATTGTTCTAATCTGTCACATACCTCTCCAAAAGGATCAGAGCTAGCTATTGTTGCAGCAGGTCCATGATCAATCTTGCCAAAAATAATGCAAAAGTGCATACAAAATATCACTATTAAAGACACTTGCATTGCAATAGTATATAAAATATTAGTATTAAATAAAGAACACTAATGAACTTAATCATAATGAACATAAGCATTGTACCTTCCATTCTTGAAAATGCTATTCAAGTGTGCCTAAAGGGTCATCTATTTGCTTAAGAGTATCCAATATTACTTCATGATCAGCATTACTATGTGTCCATAGTTGTTTTGTCTTTGGTTTGGCATGATGCTTCAACAACTTAACATTTGTTACTATAACAAGGTGCGAATACATGAGAATGATTTTGTGTTTCTCGTAGTCTTCAAATGCAGGTATGCCATTATTTCTAATCATGTATGTTCGCAACCAAGTTCCTGCAACCACAATTGAACCTGTAGGATACACAAAACCATCATCATTTTCCATCGGTTGTGTTAGTTTATGCTTTACCCACACACATCGATCCAACCAATAGTCTGATCTCTCTTCATTCCCCTGCGGTGCAACAACTACAAAAACATGTCCTGGTTGTAGTAGATCTGAAAGCAGGTCGTAATCAACTAAACTTTCCATTGTGCCATTTGTCTTGGATATTGTTTGAGATAAAGGAGTTAGATACTATGGAACCCATGTATCCACCCACTCAATTGACTCACATTGATCCCACTCGCACTGAATACAACTCTGACAAAAACAAGCCAACTCTTGTGTCCAAATGGTCCATGTGCCTGCATCTAAGCTTTGAAATGAATGCATCTTTCAAGAATCTTTGATCGTATGCCAATTCAATCTTCCTCCCACTGTACCCTCCTTAATGAACCAAAAGAATCTATGCACTGTTGAATCAAGTTTCCCTCCTTGTTACAATGTTGAACTACACTAATCAACAATAGAACGTGCATCGCTAAACTTTTCTACTAAAATCTTCAATTGCTCCTTAACTAGAGCTCTCTTTACGCATGCACCTACTCCATCATGCTCCCCTTTCCCATGTCCAGCTTCAAAAAAACTCTAAATATGAGGTAGACCCCTCTCTACATGCATTCTACTCAACCAATAAAACATACAAGCATTCTTGAATTGACCTATCCAATTATCTAACCAAATTAGATGTTGACCCAGTGCTATATCATGCTCCTACAAGAACTCAAAAAAAATATTGAAACAATGTTGGACATACTCGGACGAGTGAGATCTATCATCACTCATATAAAAATGATACTCTCTGATTATCTTTCGATCCTCCTCTGTACTATCAAGTGCATGTCTAAATGTTATGTGGACAAAAATAGCAATCTGAATGGAATTGTAATACTAAGATTGTACCTCATTTTTTGGTTGCAATGTGTAGTTTTCTGCAAAATCAACCACTGATATAATAGTGCCAATCAGAAAAGAGTCCTTACACATCCTAAATTGTCTATCCAACCACTGAGACCTATGATTATTCCTTGCATACTTGTAGAAAATATTGTCCTTAAAATCTGAAATAAAATCAGCAACACTACATTCTTTTGTAACCAACTCACATCTAGAACCTTCACCTCCACTCTGCAAAGTATATTTGACTATCTCATATCTCTTTTTCTCAACAAGATTCTTTCCAAATTCATGTTCAGAACTCTCATGAAAACATTGAACAAACTTTGACAACCCACCACATTGTGAGCACTTTGCATTTAAACAATCATTTCTATAGAAAAAGCAACCATCATCTCTAGAACATAAAAATAGATCTAGCAAGTCCCTTGATGATTTCAGAAGATGCATTGCACCACACTCTGCAACATTTCATTAGTATGAAAAGTAGAATGGATATAGCATAATAGCTCATGGTAGATTGAAAACTCCACATGGTATTTGCAACAACAAGTATTATGAATCTTAAGAGGTGCACAATAAAATGGCTTCAAACCTTCAAAAGTCCTTTGTGAGATTTCCATATTTGGATGTGTTTCAATAAATTTTTTGAACATTGTTTGGCTTGATTCCAAGAAATGTTTAGGATGTGGTGTATGGTCTCGATTTCCAATTCTTAACTTTAAAACATCCTTTGCATTGGGTGATACTTTAGAGTTATCATGCCAAAATTGTTGAATTACCTACTTTACATTATCGTTTAGCTTATTATCAACATGTGGAAGGCTCCCAACAAAATCCCATGCATCATTTTGAAGAGGATCATCTATTCTTTCTCTTCTTGTGAGTGCTCTATCCAAATTTTTACGATTTATGTCAAAATCAATACAAGTTTGTCTCATAAAGCGAGCCTTTTTCAATTGATGGCTTACTAGGGCGGTTGTAATGACTCTTTGAGAATCTCTCTTATCCTTTTCCTTGTTATTTTTTCTAATAGACTTGAGAGCATTAAAAATATTTTTGACAATAATAGAATTTTTTTCAGTCTTCTTGTTCACACAAATCTTCAATTTGGCTAGCAAAGGTCTCATCTTTTGCATCTTTTAGCAATTGTACAAAAATTTGGCATTGCTCGGTCAATGTCTTATCGCTAAAATATTGGTTGAAAAGTCTTCTAGCCCACAACCAAACAGTTCGTGTTGACCTCTTTCCTTCAAAATTGTTTATAATGTTCTCATCAAATTCAAGTAACCATTTAGGGGTTCTTGAAGGTCTTTAATTTGGAATATGTCTTTCTTCCACACAAGGTTCTTCATTTCTCATGTAATCTGGTGAAACATAATTTACCTTGCTTGAATATTATGTTCAAAATCTTCATTTCCAACATTTTCACCTTGAACATTTTTAATATCAATTTGAATAATTTCATTCCCAATTTCAATATCATGTTCATCATCTTCAAATCCAACATTTTCACCTTGAACATTTTCATTATCAATTTCAATATCATGTTCAACATCTTCAAATCCAACATTTTCACCTTGAACATTTTCATTATCAATTTCAATATTTTCATTCCCAATTTGAATATCATGTTCAACATCTTCAATACCAACATTTTCACCTTGAACATCTTCAATTTCATCTTCACTTGAAAGACCATATGGGTTAGGTTCACCAATATTTAGCATACCTTGTCTTCTCTTCCTCTGACCTTCTCTATCTCTTTGTCTATATGCTTCTATATGCTTCAATTTGTTCTTTGTAAGCTTTCTCTTACGTTTTTGCTTCCAACGACTGCTGGTCCCCATTATACCTCATAAAAGATGCTAAAAAATCATTGCTTATGAAAAATTTGAGTAGAATATGCTCCAAAAAGTTGATCTTTGTCTCTTCCTTTCTGAAACTACGAGTATGTCACTTGCAAACAGAATGTAGGGTCCATTGGAATGCACAAAATGGCCCAAAAATCCAATACATTTGAGTATAGGGTTAAGGGTATAAAGGAGAGAGATAGATGGAGTAAGTGTGTGAGAGAATGACCTGAGAGAGTGAGAGGGGATA
>VDFB02175147.1:27020-96795 GCA_007258455.2 Sequoia sempervirens | reverse complement strand
GAGATTCTCAGCTTTCCACCAATATAAATTATACTTTAGTTTGAATCAAATACATAATTATTATTCATTTTCTATTAGAATTATGACTAAAGTCTTGATTGATAGCCTTATTGGAAAACATCTATAACTTTCAAATAGTATCACATTTTTGAATCCAAAACATGTGTCACATTCTATGCTTCGCATACTATAGGATTAAAAAAAAATGAATTTCATGAAGGTTTGACCAAGTTAAGGTGGTCAGACATACGAGTTTTTATATTTTTTAAAATTTGTAATAAAAATTTCATTATTAATTATTTACTTGGAAAAAAAATACAAAAAAATATGCATCACATCCGGACATGAGTCCTCTACTTATATCTAAAATCTTATAAAAAAATATTATGATTTTATTATGGTTAGGGTGGTCAGACAGACACCTACTTCTTATTTTTTCCCTGAAATTTAAGTACTACTATATTGAAATTTCAATTTTTCACCAAATAGATTTTTTTTAGAAAAATAAACCTAGTAGTTTAGAAACTACATTCAATTTTCCATAGATTCTATTCTTACATATTTTTGAAATAATATAGATAACTTATTCAAATTTTTACGTCAAGTTGCCTAACTCTGATTTTTCTGAATTTTCATTGCCACTTAAGGGCCAGTTTTTTCCATGATGATCCTATACATACCAAAATACACCTTCCATGCAAGAGATCTATAAAAAATATATGCAATATTCCTCAACAAGAAAAAGCTATAGAAGCAAGAGACTCTCAAGAAGATATGAAAGTTCAAGATATTCTCCAAATTATTACAATGAGGGTTGAGTGCTTATACGAGCAAAGCCCTAAATGAGAAAGGGATCAGATCATGACAAGTGTCAACATCACATGAGATGAGACATAATGATCTAATAATAACTTAACCAATAAAGCATAAAGCACTCCTAAGTTTAGCTTAAGTGCATGAGAATAAATTAGACTAATAATAAATTGAAGATTAATTAATTATTAGCTAATGCATGATTACTCTAACAATTTCATCTAGTACTAGGGTAATGTAAGGTCAAAATTTATCCACTTTCCAATTTTTACCTTATGCTTTTGGACTTATTTTGGTTTCCATGCCCCTAGTAATGTCTAAGCATCTCTTTACCTATTTTCTAATCTTTTTACTAATCACAAAAATATGAATCCTAGAGAAATAGCCTTATAAACATATCCACAATCAACTCCATGAATTTGTGCATTTTATTTATTCAAGACATTAGCATTGTCCTTGTGTTCATTTTTTTTATTTTGACCCATAATGACCATTGTAACCATAAATCCTACTATGTTTTCAACAATCATCTCACATAGTTTAACTTATAAACCTATTTTTTTCCTCATTTGTTAGGTTAACTCTTGGATTTTCTCTCAATCTCACTCTATTACTCATCCATTTGAGTATCAAGTCAACTCAAGTAGTCAATGAAGTTTTATGTTATACAAGGAATCAAGTTGAATATTTGAATATTGTAAATTAGAAGTTAATTATACCATAAGAATTGTATGTTTTTCTTAGATCCCTCTCCTTTCTCCATATTTTTTCCTTTTGATCCTTCCATTTCCCTCTTAGAGCTATTATTTCTCACATTTTTCATCTCCTTATGAAACCAAACTTGAAAATCTATTATCATAACCCTCACATTGCATATATTTAGACTTTTTTCTCATTCACACCCTCTCTATTTTCCTATTTTTATGATCTACACTAATTATTTTTCCTCAATCACATATACCACAATAGTTTAGATCACCCTATAGGTTTTGCATTCTAGGTATTTATTTCTCTACATACATTATTATTTACACCACCACTATGATATTCATATTTAGAACTTGTCCTTGTGATGTTGAAGTTGAAATAGGCTAAATATGGGATTAACTTAGGAAATATCTTAAAAGAAAAAACCCTATAAATTTTTCCCCAACTTTAACTAGCTAGATGTACTTTTTTAAGCCTTGTATTCACATTTTTCAAGCAAGAAAAGTGTCAAATAATTTTGGTAAGTGTTTTTTTAATTTTTGAAGATCATCAAACACCTAAGCACCAACAACCAAAAGGAAACTAATGTTGACCCTCTAAATTAGTTCAATGTTGGGGTTGTCAAGTAGCAACATTGGGGTTGTAAGGCAACAATATTGGTTTTGTTAGGTAGAAACACTCAAAAAACTAAAGTTCTCAAAATCAAGACAAAATCACCAGGAACCTTCAAAGAGCCCTCAGAAACCCATTTCCAATTTTAGATTTCATATTTTTTAAGAATTTTTATTTATTTATCAATGTATCTTATTCTTTTGTATAGAAAAGTGTTTCCAAGGGAGAAAATCCCATTATATATTAAATCCAAAATTCCCTGTTAAATGGGGTTACAAAGATAAATAATATTTGAGGAGGTTACAATATATATGAGAACTTTCTTATGTCCTCCAACTAAGCCAATTACTAGGGTGAGCAGAGGCCAAGATGATTGGAAATCATTTTCTAAAAGTCCTCTAATTTTCTTGTGATCAAGTCGACAAGAAGGTCTTGAAGCAAATTTTTAAAAGAATATTTTTCTTTGTCCATTCTAGAAAATACACCCTCAATTATTATGTGTATAATGTTGAACACCCAAAATATTGAGAGGGGGGTGAATTAGTATTCTCTGACACCAATTAAATATTTAAACATTCATTCCACATAGCATATTCAATTTGCAATAAGAAAGGAAATCATGAAAGCAACCATCAAAGTACATAACATATGAACACTAGATTTTTACATGGAAAACCCAAAATGGGAAAAACCATAGTGAGGATTAGCTCACAATATATTATAACCAGTTATAAGATATTATAGAAGTGCTCACTATAGGTGGAATCACTGCCCACTAAAAGAAGAAACTTAGATAGAAGAGAGTGGTGGCACACAACCAAGATTTGAACTATTACGGCTACATCTAAAAAATGCATGAATTACAATTCCATTGAAGCTCAAAATTAGAATTTACACACTTCATACTAATCTGCACTAACACTCTGCTGTGCTCTGCATTCACCTTATACTCACACAATTCACATCAACTGTACATCACATTTATCTACCATCACCAAAACACTGAAAAAGATCTTACATATATCCACTTCATCCACAAACACCAACAACACCAATTAGGTCGTCCTAATTAGCTAAGATAATCTGCTTCCTTGAACTCCTAGAAGCATCTCACGTCGAGAACTCAACCTTTTACACCTTTAGGGTGGGAAACCATAGTTCCATCCCCAAAGGAAATTGGGAGGGAAAAAAGAATTTCCATACTATTCTATGGGCATCAACCCTTCATCTAGAGTACGAATACTAGTTAATGTGTTAGTGAAGCTATCGAGGGGGTGGGCATCTTACGTACAGAACAAAATCTTAGTTATCTATAGTTTCTTTCATTTTTCTAGATTCTTTCTATTCTAGCCCGAATGGACAACATCGACCATATATTCCTTATAGTGCGAGGGAACTATAGTTGGGAAGGATTTCAAGAAAGCTCCATCTAAAGGTTGTCCTGTAGGTGGGTAATGGGATTCACCCTGGATACAGTTGGAGTAACTTGTCCGTTCAACATACACATATACATGCTTCACACCAAGATTCAAAATTTATAACAAATCAAAATAGGTTGGCATGGACCTATAATAACTCCCTTGTAATGGATCAATACATATTCAAACTCCACAATACTCAAAAACTTATTAGGTTGGCACCAATAATGACCTAACAACAATATTCATCAATTGTTCAACCTCAAACCAACACATGAACCTCAAAACTTCATTCCACTTGGAAAATGGGTGCTACTGACACATGTCAACATCTCCACAAATCCAAAAATCTAGATACCAATCAATAGAGAATTGCATATTCACCAAAATATGCACACTAAATTGGAAACACTGTCACTGCTAGACTTGAACTTCTGTCACTCATAAATTAAACACCAAAAATTGAAACACTATGAAATTGTGAATTTAGACTCTTCTAACATCCAACAAAATTAAATTAAAACCATATAGCAATATTCTACATATTGGACCAATGCAGACCAAAATACCAGATTTCATGTACACAGGAAACTCTGTTTTGGTACTTAGCCAATTTTCTATTCATTTGTCTTCACCGAATCAAACCTTCTTGAAAATTTCCACTTGATAACCATCTTCAAACATGCTCAAACCATACAAACTATTCTACATTGTGATCTTCATACCAAAATACAATGTTGACATCAATGACAACATTGAACGACATACTATACAACTTATACTTATACTCCATGCTCATGTTATCGGTAAGCATATAAATGAAAATCTTCTTATTCTTCCAAAAATATCCCCCTTTTTAATTGATGGAAACATTACTTAAATATCTTCCAAAACTACTCTCCCCCTTTGACACCAAGGGAAAAAGGGTGCATACTTACATATATTCTCCCTCTTTACTGATATATGTATACAAACCAAAACTTTACTAACTCCCCCTAAGGGTGTTATTCAATACTACCAGATCAAAAACATTGCACTAGGAAATTTCCTTATGCCATCTACATATGTACACAAAAATTTGAACAATAAATTGAATTAAATAAAAAGAAAAAATACAATCATCCATAGGAAGAATTTGAATCTTGCAACTTCTTTAGGTGAGCTTTCCACTCTTGCTTACCTTATTCCCAACTCTTCTTGTCTAGGCCAAGTATTCTGATCTAGGTCTCCAACTCCATCAAGAGTTCTTCACTGTCATTTGGAGTGCTAGGTGTCGAATTTAGCTTTGTAGCTTTTTCAACGCTCAACAGGGCACTAGAAGTAGATATGAACTTAGCATTCACCAAATCCTTAAGATGACCAAACTACATTATAATTTTCTCCTTCTAAACTTGCATTTGGAAGAACTGCTCATGTGGGTTCTCAATGGAATACCTTGTGCTTCCATCCAAATCTTGTATCAAATCATAAGCACCATAATCTTTTTCAATTTGGAACTCAATATCTCATCTTTTATACTCTTCGTAGAGCTCATCCATTTCATGCAAAATTGAAACAAAACTTTGGCTTTTGCAACACATTCCTGCACACCTATAAGATTGTCTTCAAATTTTTTGTGTGAAGCAACACACTTCTCCATTATATCCAACAATCTTTTCTCATTCATCTTTTTGTCCATTTCCTTCTACAACTTCTCTTTAACCCACTAGAATATTCCTTAAATGAATCAAGTAAAACCTTTAGATTTTCCATACCAGGTAAGGATTTTTCAATGTTAGCACTGGGTATGGGGTATGTGCAGGATCATGATGGGCCAAAAAGTGGCAATATTATGGGTATTTGTAGGGTATGTGGCTAACGACTTTTTTTTACCCTAAATTGATGAAACGAAAAGGTTTTTTAGAGGAGATTCTCAGACTTTCCACCAATATAAATTATGCTTTAATTTGAATTTAATAAATTATTATTATTTATTTTCTATTAGAATTACAACTAAAGTACTGATCGATAGGCTGATTGAAAAAGATCTATAACTTTCAAATGGTATTACATTTTTTGAATCCGAAACATGCGTCACATTCTATGCTTCACATACTATAGGATTAAAAAAATAAAAAATAAATTTCATGAAGTTTTGACCAACTTAAGGTGGTTAGACATATGAGTTTTTATATTTTTAAAATTTGTAATAAAAAATTCATAATTAATTATTTACTTGGAAAAAATTACAAAAAATATGCAACACATCCGAAATGAGTCCTCTACTTATATATAAAATCTTATAACAAAAATTATCATTAAATTATTATGGTTAGGGTGGTCAGACAGACACCTACTTATTTTTTCCTTGAAATTTAAGTACTACTGCATTGAAATTTCAAATTTTCACCAAATAGATTTTATTTATTTTTAAATAAACGTAGTAGTTTAGAAACTAAATTCAATTTTATACAGATTCTATTCTTACATATTTTTGAAATAATATAGATAACTTATTCAAATTTTTACGTCAAGTTGCCTATTACTAATTTTTCTGAATTTTTTGCCACTTAAGGGCCTATTTTTTCCATGATGATCCTGCACATACCCTATGCTTTCTTGTAACATCTTCACCACTTCATCAATTAGTTCTACATTTTTTTGATGTGTCTCTATCATTTATTTTTCATGCAGATGCATGAAATGCATCACCTAATTGAAGCTTTTGCAGCAGAGAGATTTTGTCTGTGTCCACATGCCCCTATTGCATCAGAAGTTGTGATAACTAGGTGGACACTACCTATTGAAACTTCAACTGCATACTCAACAAATTTCTCAAAGGATCTACAGACAAACTGAAGGACTTTCCAACTGAATTTATATTATCTCCTTCCTTCAAATCCTTTTCTTTGTCACTAGTATTAACTAGTGCCTCCTCATCCTTCTTTTCCTCTATATCAGATGCAACCTCAGTCTTCTACTCACCATCCTTTTATGTATCCACATGATCATCTTCATCCTTTTTATCTTCCTCAAAAAAATGATCTTTGTTATCTGGAGGCATGTTTGTCTCTTGGTTTCCTTGATTATCCTCTACACTTGCCTCAAATACCAAAGGAGGTGTTTATGCCATTTGAGTACATCCTCCTTCTGAGCTTTTGTAGCCTTTCCCTTTGTAGTGCTGTTATCTCCTATTGGAGAAGCATTATCAATTACATCTTCAATCACAAAATTCTCGTCACCAACAACATTCTCTTCTACAATTTCTTCCACTTCTGAGAGAACATTATCTTGCACATTTCCTTTTTTAGTTTCATTCTTACGTTGAGCATCCTCTTGTTGCGCTTCTTCTGCAGTATTTACTTCTTGGGATAGCATGTCATCATGCAATTCTTCTTCACCATCTAGAGTAATTCCTATCCTTTTTTCCAAATCTGCAACCTTCTCTATAGACTCATTCCAGATCCTCTTAAGATCATTTTGATCTCTACTCATAAGGGTGGTAACCCTTTTATTAGTTTGAAATTCCCTATTTTCTTTCTCCAGTTAATCTTTAGTGAGGTCCATTTCCTCTGCAAGTGTTGCATTCATATTTTCAAAAATATTATTTACCTATTTCTACCTTTGATCCATGTGCACCTTCATGGATTTCTCCTCATATGTGCCATATCTCTCCTTAGAGGTGTCTTTTGGTTTACTCAACATAAATTCCATTAAGCCAGCGATTTCATATCCCATCTTTAGGATCCAAATAGTTCTAGGCTCAACTATCTATATCATGCAACTATCTTTTGTAACCAAAAAAACAATGTCATTTTTGTATGTTTCCACCATCTTCTGGGGAACCCTTTCTCTAGCTTACATGTTCTTCTAAAAGGTCTTGAAAATCCTCACAATTTTTCTTCCTAATCTTCCACACTACCCAACCTCCTTATGCGGTCTATGATCTATTGAGCTATTAGTTTTTCCTTCTACCACACAATGTTCTTTGTACTAGAGAGCTCATTCAAAAAGTAAAATAGTAAACAAACTATCAAAGTTCTAAACTTGAAAGCATACTTAGATTCCTTTGTCTTATGTAGATTTTCTAGAAGCTATAGTCTCAACCATTCACATAAATCATAGTTAGCTCCCTTCTCAACCATCTCATGTGTAGGGTTTATGGAGGTTTTGGATAATGAATTTTCTTTGTTGGTAAAGTATATCTTGTATCCGATCCTTATTGAAGCATACTTCACTATCGAGTTCCTAATATTCTTTATTTTCAATTCCCTCTTATCATATGTTGCTCCAGTTAGCTCTATTACTAATTCATTTTTCATAGACTTTAGTGCCAGAACTAGCTTGGTTGAACATAAACCTATAAAAACCCTAATCTCCTCCTTATTGATCAAGTGGGATATTTCTAGCCAGAAAAAATTTTCATGCATTTTGGTCAAAGTGTATTGAGCCCATGCATCATCATGAAAAAATTTAGGAAATCTATGCCATACATCAATTTTCTTCTCTACCAAGCTCTCAAATTCAGGTTTCAATTTGAAGTCATCTTCGGTGAGTTCAATAACCCACAAATCACTCATTTTTCCATGATCATATTCTTTTGACTTCACATGAATATAAAACCTTACATCCTCTATGTGCAGAACCCCATTTGGGATGTGCGAAGACACACCATCTAGATCATCCACCAAAGATTTGTTGAGATGTCCTTTGAACTTAGGGCACATATGCTCTATAACCTCTATGACTTGTGGTGTATATATATTTGTAGAAAATTTAAAGTACTTCCGAAGACTAGGGAAAATGGTGATTGTAAATACATTTGAAACACTTTTCCAGCTAGGGTTTCATTTGTACCAAATCTCAAATGCTTTGATCACTCCACTTTACTTCTTCACTGCTCTTCTCTCCTTGAATTTTTGTTTGAAAATGATTTTTGATCAAGTGAAATCACTTATAATCCCTTTAGAAATTGACCTAATTTCACATTAAATACAAATTGAAAAGTTAGTAAAAACCCTATCTATATGCACAGTTAACTTCAAATGCTCCACAAACTTTTGCAACTCAACATTTTTCATCAATTCTTTCTCCAATAGATCAAGCATATTGATCCATACCTCATATCTGCATGTTGAAGCATTAGCACCATTTCTCTGGTAGGGGATAAAGAATCCTCTATTAATTCTCCCCTAAGCCAAATTTGTCTTCTTAGTTTTCAAAGGAAACATCTACACCAAATGTTGTCATAGACTCAAGCTTAGTCTCACCATCTTCCTTCTTTTTCCAAATCTTGTCCATCTCTTTATCCATCTCTACTGGATTAGCCTTTTTCACTGGATCATTCTTCTTTACCGGATTATTCTTCTTCACATTCTTTCTTCTAAAAACCTTAGATATATGTCCAAGCCTACTATAACTATAACATACATGACATTCTTTTGAGCAGGCTTTCTTCCATTCATTCTTGATTTGCATTGATTACTTTATGCCCAAATCCATTGCATGCATAACAATATCCATTAAAACATCAAACCCTCATGCCATTGTTATAGTCATTCATCATTTGACTTCTACATTCATTAGTCTTATGACCAAACCTCTTGCATGTAAAGCACTATTTGAGAAAAGATTGAACATTCTAATTCATTTTTCTTCTACATTCCATAGCCTTATGTCCAAATTTATTTCAAGAATAACAAAAACCATTAAAATATATGTACTTTTGTGCATTTGGTTGTCTGATAGGTGGTCTTTTGATGTCTCTCCTTTGATTCAGGACTTTCTTGCCATTTCTCTTCTTGTCTTCAATCTTCTTTTCAGGTTGATTTGGAGTTTTATCTATCTTTGAGCTTTCACCTTTCTCAAACCCTAATCCTTCTTTGTCTTTAGATCCTTTTTGGTTTGCAATCATTTCATCAAGCTTTGTAGAATTACTCATCTTGAATTTTTATTCATGACTTTGTATTGAATGAACAAGATAACTAAGAGGGGGGTTGAATCAATTGTAGCAAATTAAAACATCAAAACCCTCAATAGTAATTAGATCCACAAGCATTCATTAAACCCTTATTCTATTAAAGTGATTAATCATGAATTGCAAATAACATAAACTAAAATAAAAATACCGTACACAATAGAACACCAAATTTACATGGAAAACTCAATGAGAGAAAAACCATTTACATGGAAAAATCAATGAGGGAAAAACCACGGTGAGGATTAGCTTAGAATATAATTAATTGGAAAACTGGTACAAGGGCTCATTGCTACAATATGACACACTATCCAAAAGGCTCATAGTCAAGGTTAACTACCACAATAAGAAATAAAGAAGATAAAAGAGAAATGTTACATACAGAACAAATTCTCAATGCAAAAGAGAGTCTGCCACAAATGTTCCAACACTTTCATAGACTTGCATGAAATATTGTGGACACCTTCAACTCACTGCATTCAAGAATCTAACACTTTGAAATTCACACTGCTCTACTCAAATTCACATCTCTACTTTTGTAATTCACATCACATTCATCACTCACATCTATCTTACCTCTCTCTTGCATCTTACAACAACACTAATCTTATTTATATCATCCTCAACCTTGAAAACCTTCTCCAAGGTCGAAAACAATTTGTTACATTTAAAATTTAAAATTAGGTCAACACCTAAACATTCCCATAGTGGATAGGAATGAAGGCGACCCATATAAATCCTTTGTTAGGACCCAAATTAATCGTAACACACCTCAACATTCTTTCACAAACTTTACATGTAGTGTTAACACCAAGTCAACCAATACCCATGCTAAACACCATATAACATTAAGTACATGCTTCCTTAAATCAATTTGAAATTTTTGAACAACAAAATTCAATTGAACACGATCTAATTTAATCCATGAACCATCTGAGATCCAACAAATACTTCATCCAAACTCGCATCATTGAAATACTTCAACCTAGAACATTTGGTTAGCCTTATATGCACATTGACACATGAAACACACACTATACTATACCAAATCAAGTGAAACCTTGAATTTTGAAAGATACAAACATTATAAGAACCTTTCCATATCCACAAAACCTAAAACAAAAATGTGGAGAAACACAGAGCAAATACATTTCTACTAGACCATAGAAAATAACACTAAAAAGATGGTTCACACACTAGTGAATATATCTCTTTGCACAACAATCCAAAAACCAAAGTTCTAAATGTAGCAACTACTAACAACCTTGAAAAACATATCAAATATATACAAGCATAGTATCAACAAAGAAGAAACACATAACACATCCCAAAGCACATTATGAACACTTGCACAATAATTTTTTCTCTTTTTATCAAATTTTCTCAAAAGCACTTGGAAACCAAGTACCAGAGACATCATCTCAACATATTGCATCATCCCAAAATATCTGTAGACACTGCAACAGAAAGAAAGCTCCATGTAATCATAACACTTCCTCAATATCTCAACTATACATGCACACAACCTGCAACAAGTTGTTTCCCTCTTTTCCACAATTTTCTTAATATCCTTTACATATTTATCATGCAACAACCTCCATCATCATATAGTTGACATCAATGACAATACCATCTTTTTTACATCAATAACAACACCTTCATACTTTAAACATTCTCCCCCTTTGTCATTGATGGCAACACATGATTGAAAAACCATCAAGGACAATACAACAACTCTAAACACACTCTCATGATTTTCTTTCTTTTCTCTCCCCCTATGTAGATAAAAAAATTCACATGATTCTTTCTCCCCCTTTGACATCAATGGAAAAGGATAAATTGTTTTGCATTATTCTCTCCCTTTGACACTGAACCAACATACTTGCTCTGAATACTCCCCCTTAGGAGTACACCCAATCAAATCAACAACTCTACGCAATGACAACACATGACACTACCTACTCCCCCTGAGAGGTAGCCACCAAAATTAGTCCAGAAAAGAGATGAATCCATAGATCCATTAGATTGATGCATCTCCATATGCATCTAGTTCAAAGGAGGGGAAATAACCCCCAACTTCTCTCGAAGATACTCAAAAGTATCCTTAGGAAGATCCTTAGTAAATATGTCACCAATTTGATCCTTTGTAGGTACATATTCAGGCTTTGAACCTCATTATCCATAACCTTCTCCCTCAAAAAGTGATACCTGATTGATATGTGCTTTATCCTTGAATACATCACTAGATTCTTTGAAATGTTAATTGCACTTGTGTTATCACAAAAGATAGATATAGGCTCATCATACACTACTCTGATATCCTTCAATGTCCATCTCATCCATAATACTTATGTGCAACAAGATGTTGTTGCAATATACTCAGCCTCTACAGATGATAAAGAAACTAAATCTTTCTTCTTACTTAACCATGACACCAATCTGCATCCAAGAAAGAATACACCACCATTTGTAATTTCCGTATCATCAACACAACCAACCCAATCTACATTTGTGTAAGCACTTAATGTGAAATTAGTATCCTTAGGATACCATAAGCCATAATCTAGAGTGCCTTTTAAATATCTAAATATCTTCTTCACTTCTACAACATGTGTCTCTTTAGTATCTTCTTGAAATATAGTCACAAGACAAACTACATGCATGATATCCAGTCTAGTAGTGGTTAGGTATAACAGTCCACCAATCATAGATCTATATTTTCTCTAGTTATCCTTGGGTTGATCATCATCTTTGCTCAATTTGAAACCAGTCACCACAGGAGTGCATACCATTTTGGAGTCTTCCATTCCAAACTTCTTCAACATCTCTTTGACATACTTTGACCATGAAATGAAAATTTCCCTTTATCTGTTTGATTGATTTGTAGCCCAAGGAAGAAATTCATCTCTCCAAACATTGACATCTTAAACTCTTTATGCATCTCTTCTACAAATTTATTACACATAGCTTCATTTCCTCCAAAGATAATATCATCCACATATACAACCACTATCAAGATTTTTTCTTTCTAAATTTTGAAGTAAATATTACTATCTACAATGCCTTTATTGAATCCTTCACGCATCATTTACATTTTTCCATTCTTGCATAACAAGCTCTGGGAGCTTGCTTCAATCCATACAATTCATTTTTCAATTTTAAAACCATATCCATCTAATCTGACAACTAAAATCCTTCCGGTTGTTCCATGTAAACCTATTCTTCCAATTCACCATTCAAAAAAGTAGAATTCACATCCATCTGATAAACTTTAAAGTCCTTGTATGCTGCAAATTCCAAAAAAATCTCATAACTTCCATCCTAGCCACCGAAGAATTTTTTTCTTCAAAGTATATTCCTTCTACTTGTGAGTAACCCTTACACCCAATCCTTTCCTTGTTTCTAACCACTTCTCTAGTCTCATTCAACTTTTTTCTAAATACCCACTTAGTTCCAATTATGTTCTTATTTGTTAGTATAGGAACCAATTCCCAAGTATATTTTTTCTCAATATGCATGAGTTCTTCCATTTCCTTCATCCAATTTTCATCTTTACATGCCTCTCTCATTGTTTTAGGTTCAACTTTAGAAAGTAAACACATATTTATCCCAGCTTCCGCAGCTCTACTTCTTGCCAATACTCCTTTCCTCTTGTCTCTAATGATTTTTTCTTTGGAATGATTCTTTTGCACATACTTAGGGGTCTTCTCCAAATCTTCTTCCTCTTCATTCTAAACTTCTTTTTCCTTAGCTTTTTCTTCTTATTCTCCATAATTAGGTTCATTTGACACATCCATCTACAACAATTGAATTAGTTAAATTTTCATCAACCTTAACATTTGCACTTTCAACAATATTTCTTATCCTTTTGTTGTAACATCTATAATATTTTATTTTAGTAGAATATCCAAGGAATATACCTATATTAGACATTGCATCAAAATTTCCTAAGTTTTCCTCATCTCTTTTGATATAACACTCGCTTCCAAATGGTCTAAATTACTTGACAGTAGGAATCTTTCCATATCACAACTGATATGGATTATTTGTTTTGTTAGCTTCGGCTTGAACTCTGTAGACAACAACATGAATTGTGTCTCTCCAGTAGACTTCTGATATGTTAGCTTATTTCATCATAGTCCTAGCAGCCTCTTGACTAGTCCATTTTTTCCTTTCAACTACTCCATTTTGCTAAGGATTTCTAGGGGTAGACAAGTGCCTCTTTATTCCATGAACTTCACAAAACATGTAAAAATCATTGGAGGTGAATTCTCCACCTTTGTTAGACCTCAAAAATTTTATTTTGAAATCCATTTAATTCTCAACCATAACTTTAAATTTTTTGAATCTATCTAGTGCATCAAATTTATTTCTAAGAAAAGTAATTCATGTCATTCTAGAGTAATCATCGATCAAAAGCATAAAATACCTGTCACCTTGAAGAATTCTCACCCTTGTAGGACCACAAAGATCTATATGTATTAATTCCAATAGTCCAATAGTAGATTGTTCTTTTCCCTTGAAACTACTCCTTATTTGCTTTTCAAACTGACAATTCTTGCAAACAACATTGATGGGCTTTGCAATTCTTGGTAGATCTCTCACTGCATGAACTAAAATGATTATGACCAAATTATCAAAATTCATGTGACACATCCTCTAATGCCATAACCAACTATCATTAATCTGAGACATAAAGAAATGACCATCATCACCCTTAAGCTGATAGATATTTTCATTTGTCCTCTTACTAGGAGCAATCATAGTTTTGGACCCTTTTTTGATCTCAAATATTTCATCCTTAAACACAAGATTATATCCTTTGATGCACATTTTTCCAACACTAAAAAGATTATGCCTTAAACCTGTAACATAGTAATCATCTTTAGTATTATGCTTGTCATCAAAACTAATTGAACCTATTCCACAAATATTAGCTCTTGAATCATCTCCAAATTTAACTAATCCTCCATCATACTTTTCAAGTTTAAAAAACTTAATTTTTTCTTCGGTCATGTGATTAGAGTAGCCACTGTCAACAACCCAATAGTTCTTATCATTTTTAACATGAAAATTGGAAACCAAAGTACCTTCTACCTTATCCTTCTTCTCTAAAACACTTTCCTTCACACAACTTTCAAAGTTATCAAAAGTAGATTCATCTTTTAAAGCTAAGAACAAGCATTCATTTTCATCGGCATCTCCATAATCTCATTGGAAATACCAACATATTCTCTAACATAGTAACTTGTTTTGATCATATTTCCTTTGTTCTCCCTACTTTTATTGTTCACAACTCTATTTGGACATCTTGAAGCATAATGACCTATATTTACACAACTAAAACATTTAAAAAATATAGTTTACTTTTTGTACTTACCAATGCCCTTTTTCATCCTTCTTACAAAGTTAGCTTCCACATCACAAAGATCTTCTCCATCTAAATCTTCAATCTTTTATGATTTTCTAGCCTTGAAAGTAGTCTCCACTTTTCTACCATTTCTCAAGCCAGGTTTTCTCATTTCAAATAAAGTTAGTGTACCAATAAACTGATCTCTAGAATAAGTATTAAAATTTGTAGCTTCCTCAATAACAAATCCCTTTATACTGTAAGAATCAGGAAGAGATCTGAGAAATTTCTTTACCACCCTAGGTTCTTTGACTTGTGCACCAAGACCTCTCATCGCACTTAGCATCTCATCAAATCTCTACATGTAGGTTGTAATTATTTCATCTTCATACATTCACAGGGTCTCAAATTGTGCCTTTAGATTCTGCAACTAGGTGTTGCCACACTAATGGGTTACACTTTCTGGGACATCCTGCTTTTTTATAAAATCACATATTTTTAGAAAATATAATGATTGAATCCTTGAAAGGTTCCATTTAAAGGATTTTAATTGAAGATGGTTTGATCAAACCCCCTTAGATTAAACCCCCTTGGATAGAACCCTGCTAGTTTTAAACCATGTTTGTAATGGAGTCTCCTCTACACCTATCAAAATGCTAATAAAAGACCACTTTTGATTTACCTTTTTGGGTTTCAAATGAATTCATTTAAAATTTATGTTTTTGTAAGTATGTAGTCCTTATTATAAGCTTCCCAAAAAGTATAATTTCAAATATATTTAATTTGATTATTATATTCATTTTTTATTTCTTATGAACGTATATTTTTCACTAAAAATCAAGCTCTTTGTTCTACACATGTGGAAAAATAGTAGATTACCAAAACAAAAATCTGAAAAATATCTATTCTCTTGATATTGATGTCCTTGATCCAACAAAAAAAAGAATTTTGATACATACAAAAAAAGTTTCGTGTTATACAGTAAACCTCTGTCTAAATTGTAATTGGTTTGACTTCAAAAAATAACTAAGAAAAAAAGTATTCAATAAAACACTATGAAACCAAATAAAGGAGCTAGATATTGTAGTTACGAATCTAAATTAAAAAAAAATATAGAATTTTATCCCTCATAGAAAAAAAATTGTGTTATACAGTAAACATCACACTTTAAAAATGTTGTTTACTGTTAAAAACTAGTTATAGAAGGAGATGAAAAAAGAAATACAATTTGATTCCAAATTTTTTAAAATATATATATTTAGAATCTATAGACAAAATGTTAGAAATAACTAGTTTGCATCATCTTAAAATTCCTTATTGTTTAGTAGGTATAGGTGTTTGAAAGTGAAGATTTACTTAAAAAAGTTTATCTCAATGTCAAGTTTGGCCAAAAATTGCAACTCACTATTGTGGGATCACCCAATGTTCCTTGTTTAACCTTATCATCTCCTTCATAGATGCTTTCAAGCTTATCCAAAACTTCTTTAGTAGTCTTAAAATTCATAACTTTTACCAATTCAAAATTTGAAAGACTATTCACATGAATAAATCTTGCCTTAACATTTATCTCATGTGCCTTGATCTCATCACTTGTGCTTGGACCATTCGGAGGTATAGTATACTGATTCTTTATTGCCTTTTCAATCTCATATCCATGAGATGCCAGATATCCTTCTATCTTTTTCTTCTAGAATGCATAGTTTGTTCCATCAAATCTAGGGAAATCTAACTTGTTCGCCATCCTGGATCTACCTCAAGCGATTAAGATCTTGTCCAAGGAACCTTACTCTGATACCAATTGTTGAATGCACAAGACAACTAGGATGAGGGGAGTGAATCAATTGTAGCAAACATGAATAAATCTTTCCTTAGCATTTACCTTATGCTCCTTGATCTCATCACTTGTGCTTGGACCATTCAAAGGTGCAGTATATTGATTCTTTATTTCCTTTTTAATCTCATATCCATGAGATGCCAAATATCCTTCCATTTGTCTTCAAGAATGCATAGTTTGTTCCATCAAATCTAGGGTAATCCAACTTGTTCACCATCTTGGATCTACCTCAAGCAATTAAGAACTTCTCTAAGGAACCTTGCTCTAATACCAATTGTTGAATGAACAAGACAACTAAGATGGGGAGAATGAATCAATTGTAGAAAATTAAAGCATAAAAACCCTCAACAATAATCAGATCCACAAGCATTCATTAAACTCGTATTTTGTTAAAGTGATTAATCATGAAATACAGATAAAATAACTAAAATAACAACACCATACACAAGAGAACACCAGATTTATGTGAAAAAAATAATGAGAGAAAAACCATTGTGAGGATTATCTCTTAATATAAGTAATTGTGAAACCGATACAATGGCTCACTGCCAAAATAGGACACACTGTCCAAAAGGCTCGCAACTAGGGCTCACTACCATAGAAAGAAAAAAAGAAGATAGAAGAGAAATGTTACATAGAGAAAAAATTCTCAATGCAACAAAGAATCCACCACAAGTGCTCCAACACTTTCACAGCCTTGCATGAAAGATTGTGGACACCTTCAACTCACTACATTTAGGAATCCAACACTTGAAATTTGCACTGGTCTACTCAAATTCACATCTATACTTCTATAATTTGAATCACATTCATCACTAATTTATATCATCCTCAACCTTGAACCTTCTCCAAGGTCGAAAACTATCCATTACATTTAAAATTTCAAATTAGGTTGATACCTTAACATTCCCACGATGGATAGGAATGAGGGTGAGCCATATAAATCCTTAGTTAGGACCCAAATTAATCCTAACACACCTCAACACACTTTCACATGTAGTGTTAACACTAGGTCAACCAATACATGTGCTAAACACCATAAAACATTAAGTACATGATTCCGTAAATCAATCTGAAACTTCTGAACAATAAAATTCACTTGAACATGATCTAGAATAATCCACGAACCACTTGAGATCCAAGAAATACTTCATCCAAACTCGCACCATAGAAATACTCCAACCCAAAACATCTGATTAACCTTATACACATGCTAACACATGAAACACACACTGTACTATACCAAATCAAGTGAAACCTTGAATTCTGCAAGATGCAAACATTATAAGAAACTTCCCAGATCCACATAACCTGAAACAAAAATGTGAAGAAATGCAGAGCAAATACATTTCTCCCAGACCATAGAAAATAACACAAAAAAATTGGTCCACACACCAATGAATATATCTCACTCTACATAGCAATCCAAAACCCAAAATTCTGAATATATTAACTACTAACAACCTTGAACAACATATTAAATCTACACAGGAATATCATCAACAAAGAAAAAATGTGAGGCACATCCCAAAGCATGTTCTAAACACTTGCACAATACTACTTTCTTTGTTTATCAAATTTTGTCAAAAGAACTTGGAAACCAAGTACCAAAGAAATCATCTCACAATATTACATCTTTCCAACACATCTCCAGACACTAGAACACAAAGATAGCTCCATTTACTCACAACACTTCCTCGATATATGAACTATACATGCACGCAACCTGCAACAAAGTGTTTCCCTCTTTTTCACAATTTTCTCAATATCCTCAACATCTTCATCATGAAATATCCTTCATCATCACATATTTGACATTAATGACAACACCTTCATACTTGCAACACTTCACTTTCTAAAGATCTGATGTTGAGATCACAACTTATTCAAGTATTGAACATTCTTCAGATTTTCTTTTCACTTTAGCATTAAAACATTCTTCAACTCTCTTTCCTTCTTCAACTTGCGCTTTTAGATTGGTAATTGTATCATTGGATTGCTTCAATTTCTCATTGACTTCCTTATGTCTTTCTCTGAATTTCTTCATTTTCTCTCTCAATTTTGTGATATATTCATCAGCTTCTTTGACATTTTCCTTCAGATCTTTGTTCTCACTTTTAGTCATTTCCAAATATTCAAGGGCTATTCTGAGTTCTCCATTCATGCCAACTATGCACTCTTCTTCTATGAATCCAATAGTGGGTATCTCTTCTGGAGGAGTAGTAAATATTTTAACATCCATGTGTTCAACCTCGAAGATCTTCCCAAAGCGAATAAGCTCCTTCCAAGGAACCAAGCTCTAATACCAATTGTTGAACACATATAATACTGAGAGGGGGGTGAATCAATACACTCTAAAACCACTTAAACATTTAAACATTGATTCCACATAACACATTCACTCTACAGTAAGAAAGGAAATCATGAAAGCAAGCATCACAACACATAACACATGAACACCTGATTTTATGTGGAAAACCCAAAATGGTAAAACCACAGTGAGGATTAGCTCACAATATATTATAACTAGTTATAAGATATTATATAAGTGCTCACTGTAGGTGGGATCATTGTCCAAGTGGACTCACTACCCACTAAAATAAGAAAAGATAGAAGAGAGTGGTGGCACACAAACAAGATTTGAGTTATTATAGTTGCATCTAACAAATGCATGAATTACAGTTCCATTGAAGTTAAAAATATAGACTTTACACACTTCATATTGATTTTCACTAACACTCTTCTTTTCTTTGCAATCTCCTTATACTCACACAATTTGCACCAATTATACATCATATTGCTCTACCATCACCAAAACATTGAAAAAGATCTTACATATATATTTACTTCATCCACAAAAATGTACAACATCAATTAGGTCGGCCTAATTACATATATTATACAAAATGTAACTTTTTGGCTCAACATGCACATATACATGCTTCACACCAAGATTCAAAAATTATAACAAATAAAAATAGGTTGAGATGGACCTATAATAACTCCCTCATAACAAATCAATACATATTCAAACTCTGCAATACTCAAAAACTTATTAGGTTGGCACCCATAATGACCTAACAACAATATTCATCAACTATTCAACCTCAAACCAACATACGGATGTCAAAACTTCATGCCACTTGGAATATAGGAACTACCAACACCTATTAGCATCTCCATAAATCAACAAAGCTGGATACCAATCTATAGAGAAGTGTGGATTCACCAAAACATGTACACTGAAATGGAAACATTGTCACTGCCAAACTCAAACTTCTATCACTCATAAATTTAACACCAAAAATTGAAACACCGTGAAATTATGGATTTAGACTCTGCTAACATCCAAAAAAAATACATAAGAATTGTAGAGAAAGATTCTATACAACTAACCAGTGTGGACCAAAATACTAGATGTCTTGTACACAAGAAACTTTGTTTTGAAACTTAGCCAATTTTCTCTTCATCTTTCTTCATTGAATTAAACCTTCTTGCAAATTTCCACTTGATAATCATCTTCAAACATGCTCAAACTGTACAAACTGGCATTCATTGTGATCTCCATATCATAACACAATGTTGATATCAATGACAACACTGAACTACATACTATACAACTTATACTCCATGCTCATTTTGCTAGTAAGCATATCAATGGAAATCTTATTATTCTTCCAACAACAATTACTCATTCCAAAAAAAAGATCTACAAGTACCTACAAACTAAGAAAATTGGGATAGACAACTTGGAAAAAGTTTTTTGATGCACCCGTACAAGAACCGGTCACCTAGGGGCATCTAAGTCCTTGCTAGGGGGTTTTAAAATTGAAAAAATTGAATATTAAGTTTTTGCTTAAGGTTTTTGTTTCTATCTACAAATAGGTCTAACAGTGACTACTTTTCTAGAATTGATCAATGTGATTGAAATGAAAATGTATGATAATATGTGAATAAAAATGAATAATTATGAATGTAATTTTGAATGAAAACTTCATCTAAATGATTGAAACACATCCTGATGCAAGCTATGATGCAATATGAGGTGCGATTGTTTTTGGATTTTTATGAGTTGTTATGATTGAAATGTGAAACCCTAAGTGAGAAATTCAAGACAATATGATGCAAAACCTAGATCTATGGTTTGAAAGACCACCAATTTCAAAAGGTATATAATGTTAGGATGTTAGTTTAACCAAAATGAAACATAGAAAAAGGAGGAGAGGGGGGAACCCTAAATTTCAATGCATAAACCCTAGGGTCAATTAGTTTCCCCATTTCAAAGTTTCAATAAGAATAGAGATCAACAAGGTGAATAGATTGACTTTCAACCAAGAAGGTGAGTCAATCAAAACTGGAATTGCATTCTTGGGGTCCTTGAAAATGGACAAGAAATGATTTGGAATGATTAACCTGATTGAACTATATGACCAAATATGATAAATGCAATATTTTGAAAGCACACAGACTGAAATAGTAAATTGCAAGCAGATCTAAGAAGTACTAGAGATTGTGCACTTATCATAAAAAGTTGGATCTAGCATGCAGAGGAGGATTCAAATTCCTAGGGGCATATGGGTCCTTGATAGGGGTCGTAAAATGGATTTTTTAGTCGTTTGATGTTGGATCTGACCTTCTATTTCTCGGTTACAAAGTTGTTGGAATGTCATTAGATAATTCTATAGGTGGGTTTTCATGGCTTGCCAACTTTTAGGGATTTGAATGCAACAATGGACAACTTGCCTTCAATCTTCCTTCAATCCTCTTCAAACCTATAACTTGCACATTCAAAGAGAGAATAAATGTTGGGCCATTTAGGGGCTTGCCTTAGTTGACCCTATGTAAGTGTTTCCACTTCCACAATGGAAATGTCAATGATAGAAATGATAATTGAAAGGAAGGAATGATGAAATCACAAAGTGTTGTAACTCACCACCCTTCAGTATCTTCCTTGAAGGACTGAAGTCATGCACATCACCTCAAGGATTTGAATCTTTCTTTCTTGAATGCTTGAATTCTTTGGAGACCTACAACAAGGGTTAGCCTTCACAAAACATAAACACACATAGAATTTGACATGATGTTGGATCTTGAATTGCTTCAATAAATCACTGAAATCTTGCTCTTAACAATAATATTTTCTCTATGGATGCATGATCATTCTTGTTTTTAGATTTCAAATGATAAAATAAATAGGTATTTATATATAATTATTCTAATTTATTGAAAATTAGATCCCAAAATCCAACACTTAAAATATGAATTTTGAATATTAAAATACTACCAACAACATATTCAAAATTAGTCCCCAACAAGATAGGGGGACCCATACACCCATTGGAATATGGGTCTTGACACTATCTTCTAGGACTTTTAGTGTCGGGATCAAATAACTAATTTCTTACATTTATTCAATATTTGCAATCCTTCAAAAAATGATAAAAATAGGCTTTGGAATGCATAATTTAGGAAATTGGAGACTTAATTAGGTCCAATAAATTAAGCGGGACAAAACCTAATGTGAATTTTTTAAGGGTGATAATTTTCTACACTACATACACTTCCTCAAGCTTTATAAATACTATTACATAGATAATAGATTTTGTATGACTTGCAACAATAGTTTACACCACTTATAGATTCAGTATTACTTGCAAATCATGAAGATATAATTGAATCAACCATTTTTGCATCTATAGATGATCCAACCACCTTACATACTAATATACAACATGTATTATTCTCACTAAAAAATAAACTAACACACATGCAAATGCACACTATATCACCAATAAATTGTACCACATGTAGAATCTATTTTTGCAAAATCTATTTCTACATACATGTAAAAAGTTACAAACACTTATTCTCACGTGACCTTTAGCAAAAACCTAAGGAATGTACATAAGGGATTATTTCTACTACTACCCATAACAACTATCTCCAGCTCACTACCACTCCATGGTGCAAGAGTTTCACCCTTGGTCTCCTTGTGTTGTGCAGTGTGATGCTTGGGTTCGTGACATGGCTTAACCAACTCCTATGGATCTTGGATCTTTTATAAATTTGGCAGTTATATCAGGCATTAATAGGTTGATGTTTTGGTGCAACAACAACCACCTGTGCAACAATTAGTATTAGAGCCGAGGCCACAGGTTCGAACCCATTGCTTGCACTGTGGGGGGATTGTTGCAAGAGTTTCACCCTTGGTCTCTTTGTAATGTGTAACATGACACTTGGATTCCTGACATGGATTAACTACCTCCTGTGGATCTTGGATCTTGTATAAATCTGGCAGTTGTATCGATCATTAATAGGTCGATCTTTTGATGCAACAACAACTGCCTATGCAACACTCCACACATGCTGGAAAAAATACCACTTTGAGTTGAAATAATTAGTCACCTCTATATATAGCCACTTCGAGTTTTTCACCAATTACATATTATTAGAATGTTTTTCATTGGTATCAATGGACTAGCTTAGGAAGATTATTTTCAATTTCTTAGTATAGGTCCTAAAAAGCTATAAATGTTGTCAAGAAACATTTCAAAATTTGCACAAATGCTGCATAGTCTTAATGAAGGCAGTTTCAGAAGGTTGTAGAGGAATCAGATAGCATATTTGTTATGGGTTTTTTTAGTACATTTCAAAGGTACGATCCACAATTTTAGATTACAAGATTGATCTCAGAAATGAATTATTTTTGTTCTCTAGTCTAGCTAGGGTTTAAAAATAAAACCTAAGGGTTTGTAGTCACAATGCTTTCATTTTTCTATTTTCTAGTTGACTGATGATAGATGGTTTCTGTTTGCTTAAGCTATGGGTTAAGCCTTCAAAGTCATTATATAACCAGCCCTTCATCCTAGTAATTATTGGCTCAATAGAGTATTAAATTTTCCTATGTCTAGCTCTTAATACTTTATCTAGCTTGATTGGTGGTGGAGATCTTAGATTAAAGATCATCAGTTTTCATTGTGTTGCACTTGATCTTCATAGCACATTTGTGATTCACTCTAGCATGGTGAAAAGTGTGATATTGCAAAATCTCACCGCGTGTCTAGTGGGACCAAGGTTAAGACTCTTTGCTTTGCTAAGATTGATGGACCATGCAAAAGATGTTAGAGATCAATGACTAACACAAGATCGTATTTCCAATTCGTTATGACATAACAATATCTGTGATAGTGTGAAATAGTGACAATTGAAAGTCATATATTGCATCACATAGTTAATATGCATCATATTTTTCACTCTTCGAGCGCAAAGCTAAAACATGTTGAGAAAAGAATGTGTGATGAAGATCAACAGTCCACATTGAAGGAGAAGATCAAATGGTTATCGTGATAGCGCATTTATGTCCTAATTTGACAACACAAAGTTTGTGATGGTGTCATATGGCTCCACGTGTCTAATAGGACATCTACGAGACATATGGCATATTTCTACCTCTCTGTGAAAGGAATAGTGGGTCCCTATGATGGATCAACGAAAATGCAGAATGGTGACACATGTCCACGATGATAAGTGGAAATCATTCAATACATCACATATATCATTCTTCAAGCATGAAGCAAAATTGTGCTAAACATATGGTATGCAATAGAGATCATCAACATAGATTTTAAAAGAGATTGATCTAATGGTTGCATTTTAAAGATGAGACATATGAATGGAGACCATTAGATCATGGCGGAAAAGGAAAGATTAAAGGTCGATATTCAAAGTGAACAAAAATATACTTCCTAAAGAAAAAATTTGATGAGAATTTACAAAGTTGAAGCCAATTTAAATGTATTTTTTAAAAATCATAAAAGCAATGGTTTCAAGGGATTGCAAAGTAGTTAGGGTTTGTGTAACTATGGAAATAGTCATTGTCATGGTTAGAATGGTGGCATAAGTGGTTGTTGAATATAGAAATTTGGCGTATCATGTGTATAGTGGAGATGTAAATGCAAATCATTTAGATACATAGATGTTACTAGATTGAGGGTTTTCAGGCATGGTAGAATATATGGTGATAGATGAAAATCTATCAAAGTGATATCTCAATAATGGTGAATTGAGAGAAGTATAGAGAAGAGGAAGAGAGTCTAGATTAATGAATTTAAAAGGTGCATTTCAAGTTGAAGAAGAACTAGAATCAACATATATGAACTAGTAATGTTGTAGAGTTTGGTCCCTTAGAAATATTGAGTTGGTGCTCAATTACATGTGCAGTGTACCTTGAGGTTGGTGCCTCAAAACATTATCTTAGGTGTGTAGTGTACTTGGAAGTTGGTGCGCCAAAATATTATCTTGGGTTTCAATGTACCTATAAGCTGGTACTTACAAAGCATATGTAACATCTTTTATTGTGAGGCTAGATTAGGATAGTAGATCCTAGCAGTTATTCTCACTGTGGTTTTCCCACATTGGGTTTTCCAATTATATATGGTGTCTTCTTTGTGTGTGATGTTTTCATGTGATCTTAAATATTATTTTCTGGTTTAATCTAGTAAAAATTTGAATACACTGATTAACCCTCTTCTTAGTGTATTAGTGTTCTTTTAACAATTGGTATCAGAGCACCAAGTTCCTTGAAGAAAGTTTAAAAACTTGAGGTTGATCTGGTTTCAAGAACACTATGGTCGAACAAGAAGGATCTTATTAAAACATAACACCTTTGTTTGATGGAACTAATTATGCTTTCTAGGAAATTAGAATGGAGACTTATCTGACCTCCCTTGGATTTGATGTATGACAATCTATTGTAGATGGTTACAAAGAACCAAAAACTCCTTCCATTGACTTTGCTGATAGGAAATCTTGTGAAAACAATGGAAAAGCTAAAAAATGCTATTTTATGTGGTCTAACCAACTCAAAATTAGTAAAATTTATGCATTGTAAATCTACCAAAGATGTATGGGAGAAACTAAACAATATCTATGAGTGTGATGATAAAGTGAAACAAGCAAAGTTGTAAACTCATAGAGGAAATTTTGAGACTCTTAAGATGATAGATGAAAAAAATATTGCATAATAATTACTCAGGGTAGATGAGGTAGTGAATACAATCATATGTCTCTATGAGAATATTGAAGAAAATTTTGTTGTAAAGAAGGTTTTGAGGTCTCTCCCACAAATATTTGATTCAAAGGTCTCTACAATAGAAGAAGCTAAAGATCTAGATAAGATTTATATGCATGATTTTTTTGGGTCAATAATTGCATACGAAATGAGAAATGAGAATACATGCTCAAAAAAGAGTGAAGAAACATTCAAGCCTTCCAAAATCAACAATATTAAAGATTGACTAGAACTTGATACCAGTTCAAATGAAGAAGAAGCAAATTTTATCAGAAGATCAGAGAAGGTCACTAGAAAATATAAAGGTAAGCTACCTTTCAAATGCTTTAACTATGGTAAAATAGGTCATTATGCCTCAAAATGTTCATTAAATGAAAATGAAAGGGGAGATAGTTCCAGGAGTCAAGAAATTTCCAAATACAAAAGGAGAAACTATGGTAAAAACAAGAAGATTTTTTATTTAGATAAAGAAATTAGTCCTTCGGATGATTGTTCTTCTACAAGTGAAGTTGGTGAAGTAGGTGAAACTACATTTATGGCTAAAGAATTTAAAGAAAATAAAGATTCTAAAGAGGAAGAAGGAGGTGAGGTAGATCTGGAAGGTAAACTAGTCTCTACTTTAGAAGACTTGAGAGATGAAAGAAAATTGAATGAGAAGTGCAAGTTAAGGATTGAAGAATCTAAGAAACATGTCATTGACCTAAAGCTATAGTTAGAATAATCAAATAGAATTATGGAGGTAACTAGTTTTAATTTGAAGAACAAACTAGAAGAATGTCATAAACTAGATGCTAGATTTTTCTATTTAAGGAAGGAGTTAGAGAAGATAAATCTATAGTTACATAGAATTATTAAGATTGGAAAAAGTTTCAAAGTCTTTGATGAAATGATTGGTAGTCAAAGATCTATTTTCAACAAGTTTATTGGTTTAGGATATGAGGAAGACAAGAGTTTCAAGGATGTTGTCTCTAAAAACAATGCATCCACTTCCAAGAATTCTGAAGAGTCCTTAAAGAATAAGAAGACTAAAGATCACAAACGAATAGATGATGGATTTATCAAAGTTAACAATCCAAAGAGAAGATTCAAAGGCCAACATGCAAGACAAAATAGGTTTAACTATGATTTTCATGGTTATTATTTTTCATGTAATCATTATGCACATAAGGCTATAGATTATAGGATTAGACTGTTTAAAAATTATAGAAATAATTTTGGAAGCAAGAATCATTTTGCTCCTTTAGCTGGTTAAAATGATGGTTTTTTATAATAATAACAATTATGGACATATAGCTAAATTTTGTAGAAGTGTGTTTACAAATTCCCCTAGACAAGAGAAAAATAATTTTATTTCTCAAAGTAAAATAGATTAGCTCATGTGCAAGAAAGTCAAAAGAAAGAATTTTCACCCCCTACACAGAAGAAAGAATTTGTATAGAGTTCTAAGG
Organism: Sequoia sempervirens; assembly: GCA_007258455.2. Taxonomy (NCBI): domain Eukaryota; kingdom Viridiplantae; phylum Streptophyta; class Pinopsida; order Cupressales; family Cupressaceae; genus Sequoia; species Sequoia sempervirens. The sequence goes on along the minus strand of VDFB02175147.1, from coordinate 69,586 downwards.
AAATTTAGAAAAATTCAAAAAGATATTGGAAAGAGAAGAAGAATGAGATGAAGAAGGAAACTTCAATGATAGTTCAAAAAAAAAAAATCCAAAGGAAAAGGAAATCCTTGGGTGATTGACAATGGTTGCTCTAGTCATATGACTAGAGATAAGAGCGAATTCACAAGGTTGGAGAAATGGAATGGAGGTATAGTTAAGTTTTGGGATAATACTATTGCTAAGATAACTGGAAAAAGTACACTATGCATAGATGGTAAAACTAATGCTCAAGATGTGTTGTACATAGAAGGACTAAAATATAACTTTTTCAACATAAGCCAGATGTGTGACAAAGGATATAATTTTTTATTTCATGCTAGTGGATGTGAGATAAGGAATGCTAGCTCTGGTAGACTTGTTGAATCAAGTAGAAAAAGTAGTAATTTATACCACTTGAAAGAGATGAAAACTGGAAGATGTCTATTATGGAAAACTAATGAAATCTAGTTGTGGCACAAAATCATGGATCATATTAACTTTGACCATCTAGCGAAATTTAGCAAGAATGTAGTCAGGCATATGCCTAATATTGGAAAACTAGCAAGTACTTTTTGTAAATAATGCCTTGAACGAAAACAAACTAGGATCACATTCAAGACAAAAGAATATTAAAATTATAAAATATGATATAAGAGGGATTCGTTGCACATGGGTCTTCCCTTTCTCAAGAGATCACCAAGAGATGAACTGCCCTTATACACTTAGAATAATGAATCAACAGAATGATAAGAAACTAAGACTCAGTTACATTTCTAGGAAGAACCACCAAAGACCCTGAGAGAGAAAAACCAAGATATTTCTACCTTAGAAGAGGGAGCTCTCAACCAAAGGTATTCAGTGCAGTTTCAAGATGCCAGCACAGTGCATTGTTGTCTAACAGGCGCACTAGCATCCTAAGCAACAGAGAACTTAGGAACTCGAATAACTAGAAACAAGCTTTACTTCTAAGCTCAGGTCTAAGGTGTACTGGATGATATAACTAGTCAAAAAACTAGAAACTAAAATGAATGCAATGATGCTTCAAGAAAGCTTACCTTTCTCTAGACATCTGGATCTTCACTCCAACCTCCTTTTCGTTAGCTGCACACAAAAGAATGAGAGAAAAATTGTTGGGTGGCTATAAATGGGCCTACCTCAGTCAGACCCCCATTTAGGTGTTCCCACCTCCATGGATAGCCAAGTTGGAAAGGATTGTAAATGAAGTAAGAAAAACTCACTTAGGAGTAGAACCGACACCACAAGATAGTAAATGAAAAAGTAGGAAAGGAAAGTAAGAGAGGGAGAGTGTTACCAACATACCTAGACCCTCTCTGGAGAACACAAATGCACCGTTGAGTGCATGCTTGAGAGCTACTACTGCTGGCAGGACCTCAGTCTGGCATGGCTTCGCTTCTGAAAGCACTGTTGTCAAAGATGAGGAGGACTCAAAAAAATTTAGCAAGTAATAAGAAAGCTTGAGTGAATGTCTTCCAACCCCCAAATCAGAGCCAAGAATGGGTTTTTGATGCTTGCAAGGGAAACAAAGAGCCGTTACTTTCGGAATGCAACTGCTAGGACACATGTCTCAAGGGTTAGTATTCCAGATTCTTTATTTCTAACTCAAGAATCTACCAGGATGCTAGCACATTGTGTAGACGTCTAAGCGCCACACATACATCCAAAGCCTAGATTCTCAAGAAATGTGTCAGTAGGCTTCTATTGCTCAACCACAAGTCTACATGGAGTTAGAATCACGAAATTCATGTTGGACTCAAGCAACACTGAGAGGGGGGTGAATCAATGTTGTGCAATTTTTAACATTATTAATTTGTTCTCTCAAGTGTCTAAAACATTCAATTAAAAGAAAGATGCATGAACATAGAATAATAAGCCACAACACCATAACACAAAGATTTTTACATGGAAACCCAGTTAAGGGAAAAACCACGGTGGAGGTCAATCCACCAATTTTGAGTACTCAAAAGATAAGTGTTTTACAAAATGGGAATGCACTTGCATTCAAGCACACTGCCTAGAGCTCACTACTCAAAATGAGGAAGGCTCACTTCCTTACAAAAGATTTGGATTACATCAAAAGGTTGAACTGAGAAAATAGCATCTATAAATGCCTAATTACAGTTCTGGTTAGGCTCATGGATCAGATTTTGTACCTTCCGTCTGATCCTACACTTTGCTATGCTCTTCCTTAATTCACTTCACAAAAATCCTCTTCTGCACAAATGAAAATCACTTAACTGCTCTTCTGATATTCACAATACACATCCACACATATCAAACACCACACACACATACCAAAATGAATTTATAGATCTCATATATATATCCACTACCAAGAATTTAGTCACTACATGTTGGCTTCAATAAAATAAAAAATATCTTCCAACTATCAGCTCAAATTATGAATAACATTTAATGTGCATGCACCAAGTCGGCCATAGCATAGTTAGGACCCAAAAAAAAATCTCCAACACAAAAATACTTAAAAAAAATTTGCCTTACACATCCACAATGCCCAACATTCACTTAGTCGACCTTTATATACTGATGAACAGAAAATAAAATGACCAAATCTCCTAACTTGTACACTACTTGATGCGACATCAAAAAACTTGAGAATAACACATTTCATATACCCAATAACTTTCCCTACGATCCACAACCAAAACTGATAAACTGATAATGCAAACCACTTGACAGATTCAACTTCAGCCAGATACCCTATTCTTCACTCTGTCTTCCGGTATAGAAAAATACTGCAGTGCGGACCACATCAACAACTTAGGTTGCCATCAATGACAACACTATAATCCATATGCCAACAATATCCTCCTTTGGCATTGATGGCAACACTTAGTGAAAAATGACTAAGTGTTGGAACCTTCAAAACTTCAAAACGCCATAGCTGACAAAACTCAACAAAACTCACCCTAAGTTTGATAAGGCATTTTTCACTGCTCTCTCTCCCCCTTTGACATCAATGAAAAAAATAAAAAAATTTCTCTCCCCCCCTATGAAGTTTAACCAAAAAATTATGCAAAGACTTGAAGAAATACAACTATTATTTGAAGATCATTTTGAACTTTTCCTTCATCTCCGGAAGAAATTTCTTCCATGCTTCCACTGTAATCCCGGTGATTATGATCATACTGTTGTTTTCAAATGTTCGATTGATAATCTTGATGAGGGATTCCAGAATGGTAAAGGAATCTTCCAATAATTCTCCCCTCCATAGTAGCTCAATCAATTGTTCCAACTTGCATTCAATTATATCCTCCACTTTCCAAAAGGTGTCAAGAATCTTGTTCTTGGTGTTCTGAACATTTTTATGCTCTACCTGCAATTCCTGAATCCTTTTCCTGATTGCACCATCATGATCCTTATACATGTTAATTTTTTTTCCAATATTGTTTAGATCTATTTCAATTTGTCCAAGCTTCTCTTTGTACTTGTTCATTGCATGAGGCCATTGAAGACACTATTTATAAATGTTGTTTGTTGTGCTTATACATTGCCTTAGTTCATTCATGTGCTTTTTCAGCTTAGTAAGTGATAATTTGTATTGTCTCTTCAGGGGTAGGATCAATTCTTCTTATTCCTTATTCTGAGACTCAGAGTCCATTATTTCCTTAATACATTCAATCATCTCTTCTAGAAAATTATTCTACAAACTCTCTAGTTTGATATGATTGTTGACAAGATGAGCACTTAGTATGCTTAAGATCATGTCCTACTCATATGAAGGTCTGATAGACCATATATTCACAATTTTTTGCATTACATATTCCTTATGGATAAGCTGCAATAACTCTTCCTTGGTTAGATCACCTTCCCCTTCACTTTCTTCTTTCTTTGTATTTCCTTGTTGTGGTTCAAGTATTTCCAGTTCTTTTCCCAGGGTGTCCTCAAATTCCTTATCAGATTCCTCCTCTGGTATGTCCACAATTACTTATTCTTTTCCTTTCTCTTCAACTTTTCAAGTCTTGCATGTTGGTGGAGTACTGATATCAATTTATTTTTCTCTTCTCTTCTTTCTCTCCATCTCGCTAGAGGAGGAACCAAATTCAAGTCATCTTACCGAAATGGAAACACCAATTGATCCAAACTTCCTTAACATACCCTTAAAGAAAATTGCATATACTTGATCACAGTTTGCCAAATTGTTAGAGTATATGTAAATTTTCTTGCAAACTAGTTCACTTTCTTCCCACATCACATTGTTATTCAAGGATAAGCAATTCAGAAAGTACATCACAAGACATATAACCAAAGTACCAAACCTGAAGGGGTAACCTATCTCCTTTGTCAATTGCATGTTCTCCATTAATAGATTTTCTAGTAATATGCAGAGATCAAAATCTTGATCTTCCATTATCATCTTGTGTGAAATGTAAACAACACCTGCTGAAGTTGCACCTTCTCTGTTTCTGAAAAATATTTTGTAGGATATTCCATGCGCAGTGTACCTTGTCACTAAATCTTTGATTGTGGATATTATTAATGCCCTTTGATCTCCAGTTACTTCGATTAGGGTTTTGACTTCTTTATTTTGAATTGAATTCTTCCTCGGCACATCCCCAACTTTGCATAACTCGGTTACAACTACAATTGCTTCTTTTGATATATGATAGGGGTTATCCAGAGTTAGAATTTCAGCATTCAACCTATTCGGAATAAACTCAATGATTTATGCATTTCTAAAATAGGGAAATTCACTCATCCAAGCTCTTGTGTTTTTCCTATTTCAACCATTTTAATTCATCGTGCGACTACATATTTCTTTTGGCTCTAATTTTCTCACTACTATATTCATCTAATTTTATCATCCCTTTAATTTGTTCCATTTTTCCTTCCATACACATGTCTCGAAAATACCAAAGAAGTTCTTCAACTACACACCAAATTAAAATTTCTCAATATAATAGAAGTACCTGATGGATTAGGGTTTCATTGTTGAATTCTTCTTCACACTTTTTAAATTTTAATGCATAGTGCTCTCCTTCTTCTTTTCTTCAACACAGAGTGGAAAATGAGGGCTTCTAGTTTCCTTTTATAACTCACACACCTAACTTTTGTTGTAATAAATGCTTTTTCCCTATCTTATCTAGATACCCTATTTTCTCAATCTGTGAGAGATAACTCTTCTGTGGATCTTCGACTCAGCATAAAATCCTTTCCAATTATTCCAACAACATCTATAGATCATTAGTGCAACCACTACACTCATCCACATCCCAGTGTCATTTACCGGTAGGGGGTTTGAAATATTTTCTTGATAGCTCCCCCTAGGCCAAAGGCCTAGAACTAATTCCTGGAGGAATTACTAGAAGCAAGTTCTAGTGCTAGCTCATTTCCTACAATAGAGGGACACTTCTTCACCCATGTCTTCTTCATCTGATCTCTTATTTCATCCAAAGTCACTTTCCCTTTTCCTTTATCATCTTTCTACATATTTTTTCCTTTGTATACCGAACCTCTTCTATCCATATTCCAGTTTCTCCAAAATCTTGCAATGTGACCATATTTCTTGCAATTGAAACACACAACATTTCCTTGTTCTAACCAGTCACTCCATTGATTTCTTCTCAATCTACACTGGTTAGCAATATGCCCAAATCTTCCATAGGTATAACATCTAACACTCCTATTAACAGAGTTGTTTGACACATTTTTGCATTCAATTGACTTGTGACCTAACTTATTGCAATTGAAACATTACCTTGCCTAAAATTCCTTTTTCCGGATCCAAAAATTTCTCCTTTCTCATAACCAAGACCTCGCTTATCATTTTCATTCTTTTTCCCTTGAATTAGCTCATCAATCTTAATAGAGCTAATCTTGAATTTCTCCTTGTATTTATTTGTAATAGTAAGTTCATCCCTGAGAATAATAACCTATTTTCAAGCTCTTCTTCATTGTTTCTAGATTGTTGCAGTTCAATTTCTAACTGAATGAATTCTCCATTAATTCTACTACATTCATCAAATTTCTCTTTTAGGGATTGGACAATATTTTCCTCATTCTACTTTCTTTCTTCATTCTCATTATTCATCTTCATCGCCATAGACTCCATCTCATGCTTTAGGGAAGCATTGTCTCTAGCAAGCTTTTCACATTCTTCAGTTATTCCCTTCAAAGTTTGATTCAAGTGAAAATCATCCATGCTTTTTCTCTCTTTCTGTTTAATTTGATCACAGAGATCCTTTCTCTTCTCCCTAGACTTAATAATCCGGTCCTTCAACTTCTGAATGAATTTCTCAGCATCCTTAAAATTTTCTCTCAATTTCTAAACTTCTACTTTAGACTGATCAAGATCATCAAGTGCCACCAAAAGATACTACTGAAGACTACTAGAGTCCATTACATTCCAAGATCAACCTAAAGTTGTAAAACTTCTTCCGAGGAACTTAGCTCTGATACCAATTGTTGGACTCAAGCAACATTGAGAGGGGGGGTGAGTAAATTTTGTGTAATTTTTAACATTATTAATTTATTCTCTCAAGTGTCTAAAATATTCAATCAAAAGAAAGATGTAGGAACATAGAACAATAAGCCACAACACCATAACACAAGTATTTTTACATGTAAACCCGGTTAAGGGAAAAAACATGGTGGAGGTCAATTCACAAATTTTGAGCACTCAAAATATAAGTGTTTTACAAAATGGGAATGCACTTGCATTCAGGCACACTGCCTAGAGCTCACTACTCAAAATGAGGAAGGCTCACTGCCTTACAAAAGATTTGGATTACATCAAAAGGTTGAACTAAGAAAATAACATCTATAAATGTTTGATTACAGTTTTGGTTAGGCTCATGGATCAAATTTTGGACCTTCTGTCTGATTCTACACTTTGCTCTGCTCTGCTTTAATTCACTTCACAAAAATCCTCTTCTACACAAATGAAAATCACTTAACTTATTTGATGCTATGGATGTATTGCTGATATGTGGTTTTCATTGATGTCAACACTATTAGTATTTGGTGTATCAGAGGTTATATATGTCAAGGATATTGAGGAAATTATAAAAGAAAGTGTTCTAGGTTCCTAGTGGAACTATGCAAATCATGAAGGTGTTTTGTTCTCTACATTGAAGATCAATTGGTGTGGATCAAAGGGCTTATTGTTGAGTATATCTAGATCATCTACTAGCAGTTTTAGAGGTCCATGTGGAGTTTGGAGTATGTTGTGGTCTAACAGTATTTTTGTGGTCTATGTTAGTGTTCCTGAACAAAGATTGTGTGATTCTATTGATTTCAGTTGTTGTGGATGCTTCTCTATTGTTTCTTGGTGTTCTTGGATGCTTCTAGATCATGATCTATCTTTGTGGTATGTCCACATTGATCGGTGTACTCTTTGTCAAATATTTTTCTCTGTATGTTCAGATTTTCATGTTCTTGGCCGACATGATGGTGGTAGCATGTTGTGGATCTTCGAGGAAGAATTAATTGAAGTCTTTTTGTTGCAGATATCAATTTGGGTCTCCACTATGTTGTGGCCGACCTTGATGGATACACATTAAAAATTTAATTGTAAATTTGGGCCAACATTACAAATATATTTTATTTTTCTTCACTAACTAAGATACAATTAAATCTCATGTAGCGGATATATAAGAGCATTTGTTTCATTGGTGTAGGAGAGAAGAGAAGGTGCTCCTATGCATATTTGCGAATATCTTTCAGTTGCAGAGCAGAGTGTGATGGAAATTTTGCAAAGTGTGAAGAAGTGTTCAGCTTAATTGAAATTGTAATCAGGCTTGTCCATAAGCTATTTTCTCAGTTCATACCCTTTTTATTTTTAATCCTATTTTGTTGGGTAGTGAGCCTCTTTTGTATTTGAGCAGTGAGCTCTAAATGCATGTGCACTCCCCTTATTATTTTTCATTATACTTTTAGCAGAGTATAATCTTTTGGACTAACATCCACCTTGTTTTTTCCCCTAACAGGATTTCCACATAAAAATACTTGGTGTTCTTTGTCTCTCTGATGTGTTAATTGCTTGTGGTTTATTGGTTATTCATCAAATCTGAGATTTAAGTTAAGTAAGAAAAGTTTTAATTTCTATGACAACTGATTCACCCCCCTCTCAGTCATTTGTCCTTGTTTTTCCAACAATTGGTATCAGAGCAGGTTCCTCTGAAGAATTCTAAAAGCTTGAGGTGATTCGGGATGGAAACATTCAAGAAGGACAGTCCTAGATTTGATGGCACTAACTATTCAATGTGGAAAGTTCAGATGCAATGTCATCTAAAGTGCATTGGTGATGCTTACTAGAAGATTACAAAATATCCATACACTATTCCTGAGAATGGTCCATGTTCTGTTGATGAGATCAAATATGTTGAAAGTAATACTAGGGTTGTTGAAGCTTTGGTGAGTGCTCTGACAGATTCGGAGATGGCTAATGTGATGGGTCTGTAGACAGCTCATGAGATTTGGATGAAACTGGAAACTTTGTATGAAGGAGATGCACAGGTGAAGATGGCTAAGCTACAGAGCTTGAAAGGAAAGTATGAGAATTTGAAGATGGGTGAAGATGACAATATGACTTCTTTTATGCAAAGAGTAAATGAAATAGTGATGGGTATTAAATGTGTCGGTGGTTCTGTGGATGAGGATGAAATTATGGCTAAATTACTCAGATCCTTTCCTCCCTCTGACAAAATGAAGGTTCATTCTATTGAAGAGTTCAGATCAGTAAACAAGATGACTAGAGACACACTAATTAGGAAGCTTGCTACTTTTGAAATAAGTGAATTTGGTGAATCTACTCTAAAGATTGAATCTACAATCAAGGCTACTGTATCCATAAGTAGCAGACAAAGATATAGTCTAGGAGAGAGTTCCAAAAAGATATCCAAGTATGATGAAGAACTGAAACAACTTGAAGATAAAGAAAGAGAGGTAGAAGAATTGGAAGCACTGATTGCAAAGAAAGAAGGGAGAGGAAAAGGTAAGTATGAAGATGTATTTCCTATTAAATGTTTTTCATGCAGTAAAATAGGTCATTTTTCATCAAGATGTCTTGAAAGAGTTCCTAGATCTAAGCCTAAAAAGTTTAGATTCCAAAAATGATGCTACTTTTCTAAAGAAGCAGTGACTAATGATGAGTCTGATAAAGATAATGGAAAAGAAGGTGAATGGGCTTTCATTGCTACCATTGAAGATAATCCTGTGGCTATTGAATCTATTAAAGATGAAAAAGTTCTTGCAGCTCAAGTTGAAGAAAAAGATGAGTGGGTCATTGACAATGGATGCTCACATCATATGACCGGCAATAAAAGCAAATTTGTGAGTCTAGAGAAGTATGACAGTGGGGTTGTAAGATTTGGAGATAACAATGTTGGTGTGATTTGTGGCAGAGGATCTATTTGTCTTGGTGGTAAGGAAAACAATAATGATGTCCTCTATGTTGAACGCCTGAAGCATAACTTGCTGAGTGTTGGACAGATGGTTCATAAGGGATATGATCTTTAGTTCAAAGATGGAAGATAAGAGATACGTGGGAGTTTCGGGAATATGATTGCAGTAGGAAAATAAATAAAAGGTAACATTTTTCATCTGAATACCACTAGTGGAAGTTGTTTAATTGCTCAAGTAGATGAAATTTGGTTGTCACATAGAATATTGTGTCATGTAAATTTTGACAACATTATCAAGATAAGTTCTACTCAAGCAGTAAGAGATCTACCTAGGTTAGTAAATCCTACTAATATAATCTGCAAGGAATGTCAAATGGGTAAACAAACTAGAGTCTATTTTCGGAGAAAATAGTTTCATTCAAATAATTTGTTGGAGTTGTTACATACTGACCTTTGTGGTCCCTCCAGAGTCAGAAGTATTCATGGAGAAAGGTATTTCATGTTGGTTATTGATAATTACTCTAGAATGATTTGGGTTTCATTTTTAAGAGAAAAGTGTGAAGCATTAGAGAAGTTCAAAAGTTTCAAGGCAATGGAAGAAATTGAGAAAGGTCTAAAAATTAAGTGCCTAAGATCTAACAGAGGTGGTGAGTTCATTTCCAAGGAATTCAACTCTTATTATGAAGAGAATGGAATTAAAAGACAGTTATCTGCTCCCCGAACCCCTCAACAGAATGGAGTTGTAGAAAGAAAGAATATAACAATTCTGGATGCTACCAGAATGATGATGATGGAATGAAATGTATCTCAAATGTACTGGATTGAAGCGGTAATCACTAATGTGTATACCTTGAATAGGGTAAATGTTAATGGTAATTCTGGTAAGACTCCTTATGAGCTATGGTTTCGTCACAAACCTACTATTAAGTATTTTAAGATCTTTGGAAGCAAGTGTTATATTAGGAGAGACGATGATATAGGAAAATTTGATGCAAGAAGTGATGAAGGAATCTTCCTAGGTTACTCCACTAAAAGCAAGGCCTACCGATGCTACAACAAAATACTAAGAAAGATGGTTGAAAGTGCAAATGTCAAAGTTGATGAGGACTCTGTTAAATCATCCAGACATTGTAGTTATGATTCAAACAAAGACATTACAAGCTAAGGGAAGAATGTTCAAACAAAAAATCAACTTCAAATTGTGTCATATGTTCCATATGTCCCAATTGTTCTAAGGGATAAACCTCAATTTGTTCTGGTAAATCAAGTCAGTAAGGAGGCTCAGACAAGTGCAAGTATAGAAGAAAGATCGGAAGAATCTGAAGCTCAATAGTGTTCCAAAACTCCAAGGTATGTAAAATTGAATCATTCTGAAAATCAAATCATAGGAGATAAGAATAAAGGAGTGCAAACTAGAAGAAAAATTACAAAAGAATACTATTTGATCTCCAAGATTGAACCTAAAAATGTCTCTAAAGCCTGTAAAGATGAATACTGGTTGGAAGCTATGAAGGAAGAACTGACACAAATTGAAAAGAATGACACATGGCTACTGGTTTTGAGACCTAAATACAAAAATGTGATTGGTACAAAATGGGTATTTAGAAACAAGCTGAATGAAGAAGGTGAAGTGGTCTAGAATAAAGCAAGAATGTTATGTAAAGGGTATTCTCAAATGGAAGTTGTTTATTTTGAAGAAAAATTTTCCCCTATCACTAGGATTGAAGTTGTTAGACTATTTCTTGCTTATGTTGCACACAAGGACTATAAAGTCTATAAAATGGATGTAAATTATGTATTTCTGAATGGAGAACTAGAAGAAGAAGTGTACATTGAACAACTGAATGGATTTCAACTAACAGATAAGGGACATATGCTTTGTAGGTTGAAGAAAGCTCTGTATGGAATTAAGCAAGCCCCCAAAGCCTGGTATGCTAGATTGGACAAATATCTGCTAAAACTTGGATTCACTAAAGGTACTATTGATAGCAACTTATACTTCAAATTAGATAATGATAAAGAGTTAATTATAGAATTTTTTTTTGATGACATCATTTTTGGAGGAGATGATAATCTATGTATGAATTTTGTTGATGAAATGAAGAGTGAATTTGAGATGAGTATAATTGGAGAAATGAAGTTCTTTTTAGGATTACAAGTTACACAGTTGGACAAAGGGATCTTCTTATCTCAGTCCAAATATGTGAAAGAACTGCTGAAGAAATTTGGGATGGATGACTCCAAACCTGTTGGTACCCCCATGGTGACCGGATGTAAGTTGATGCAAAATGATGACTCCCCTAAGGAAAATCAAACTAGATATAGGTTAGTGATCGGTGGATTTCTCTACTTGACTCATACTAGACCAGACATTATGAATGATGTGTTTATGATTGCAATATTTCAGGTTGATCCAAAAGAATCACATGTAACTACTATCAAGAGAATTTTTAGATATATGAAAGGAATAGTTGACTTTGGACTTTGGTATCCAAAGGATGATGATCTCACTTTATCTACATATACTGGTGGGGATTGGGATAGTGATGTAGATGACAGGAAAAGTACTAGTGGTGGTGCTTTCTTCCTAGGGAAGAAGTTGGTATCCTAGTTAAGTAAAAAACAAAACTCAATTTCTCTATCTACTTTTGAAGTAGAATACATTATTGCTGCCAATAATCGTACTCAAGTGATGTGGATGAAATAGATGCTGAGAGATATTAGGGTGGCATATGAAGAGCCTATTTCTATATACTGTGACAACTCAAGTGCAATAAATATCTCAAGGAATCCAGTGCTACACTCTAAGACTAAACATATATCAATTAAATTAAATTTCTTGAGGGAGAAAGTGAATGAGAAAGAAGTCAAACTGGAGTATGTGCCTACCAAAGAACAAATTTCTAATATATTTACTAAGCCATTTCTGGAGGATAATTTTGAGTATCTTAGAGGAATGCAAGGGGTAATCACCCCTCCTGATAAGAACTAAGAGATGCATTTTCTTGCATCAATTCGTGAACTTCATTGCTATATTCTAATCCAGATTGATTTTTTTGTGTCTGCTACTTAGGGGGAGTAGTCAGATGTGCAAATATGTGGTTCAGAGGGTGTATATGGAAAGGTCATTGTTACCTTTTCCATTGATGTCAAAGGGGGAGAAGTGTAATGTGAAAAATGCTTTCAAGAAGTGAAGTACAACAGAAGTCTGTGTATTGGGTTGATGGTATTTTTCACATGTGTTGCCATCAATTCCAAAGGGGGAGATTGTTGGATACTATGGATGTGTTTCTGATATGTGGTTGTCATTGATGTCAACACTATTAGCATTTGGTGTATCAAAGGTTGTATATGTCAAGGATATTGAGAAAATTGTAAAAGAAAGTGTTCTAGGTTCCTAGTGGAACTGTGCAGATCATGAAGGTTTTTTTTCTCTACATTAAAGATCAGTTGGTGTGCATCAACAGGCTTATTGTTGAGTATATCTAGATCATCTACCAAAAGTTTCAGAGGTTCATGTGGATTTTTGAGTATGTTGTGGTCTAAAAATGTTTTTGTGGTCTTTGTCAATGTTCTTGAATGAATATTGCGTGATTTTGTTGATTTCATTTGTTGTGGATGCTTCTAGATCATGCTCTATCTATGTGGTATGTCCACATTGATTAGTGTACTCATTGTGGAAGATTTTTTTTGTATGTTCAGTTTTTCATGTCCTTGGCTGACATGATGGTGGTAGCATGTTGTGGATCTTCGAGGAGGAATTAATTGAAGTCCTTTTGTTGGAGATATCAATTTGGGTCTCCACTATGTTGTGATCAACCTTGATGGATACACATTAAAAAATTAATTGTAAATTTGGGCCGAAAATGAAAATATATATTATTTTTCTTTGTTGAGTAAGATGCGATGAAATCTCATGTAACGGCTATATAAGAGTGACTGTTTCATTGGTGTAGGAGAGAAGAGAAGGTGCTCCTATGTGTATGTGTGAATATCTTTCAGTTGGAGAGCAGAGTGTGAAGGAAATTGTGCAAAGTGTGAAGAAGTTTTGAGCTTAATTGGAATTGTAATTAGGCTTGTGCAGAAGATATTTTCTTAGTTCATACCCTTTGTATTTTTAATCCTATTATGTTGGGTAGTGAGCCCATTTTGTATTTGAGCAGTGAGCTCTAGGAAGTGTGCCTAAATGCATGTGCATTCCCCTTATTATTTTTCATTATACTTTTAGCAGAGTATAATCTTGCGGAGTAACATCCACCATGGTTTTTCCCCTACCAAGGTTTCCACGTAAAAAAATTTGTGTTTTTTGTCTCTCTGATGTGTTAATTCTTGTGGTTTATTACTTATTCATCAAATTTGAGATTTAAGTTAAGTGAGAAAAGTTTCAATTTCGGTGACAACTGATTCACCCCCCTCTTAGTTGTTTGTCCTTGTTTTTCCAACATAACTGCTCTTCTGATATTTGCAATACACATCCACACATATCGAACACCACACACACATACCAAAATGAATTTACTGATCTCATATATATATCCGCTACCAAGAATTCAATCGCTATATGTCAGCTTCAAAAAAATAGAAAATATCTTCCAACTGTTAGCTCAAATCATGAATAACATTTAATGCGCATCCACCAAGTCGGCCATAGCATAGTTAGGACCCAAAACAAAGACTCCAACACAAAAATACATCAAAAAATTTTTCTTTACACATATGCAACACCCAACATTCACTTAGTCGACCTTTATATACTGATGAACAGAAAAATGAACGACCAAATCTCCTAACTCATACACTACTCAATGCGAAAACACAAAACTTGAGAATAATACATTTCATATACCCAATGACTTTCCCTCGGATCTACAACCAAAATTGATAAACTGATAATGCAAACCACTTGATAGATTCAACTTCAGTCAGATACCTTGTTCTTCACTCTATCTTCCGGTATAGGCAAATACTGCAGTAAAGACTAGATCAATAACTTAGTTTGCCATCAATGAAAACACTAGAAGCCATATGCCAACAATTTTGACCCATGGGATTTTTTCATTAATGTTTCAAGGCGTCATAAATACTAGGAAAAAATTTTAGAATGTAGCATTTCCCCTAGGTGCAATTTTGCGACATTACATTTTTCCCCCACTTTAGTGGGCTTGATTTTGAAAACATCAGCCTCACTAAAGTAGAGAGAAGAATTTTTTTTCAAAATTTTGAATTTTACGAATTTGCATGCCAATAGAGAGAGACCATAGCGGCCACCAAAGTCAAGCTAACTGGTACTAAAGGTGCCCCCAGCATCCAAGCTCAGCAAACAACATCAAAACTATCATGAAAAATTGTTCAAAGTGTTAACCTCCAAAACTAAAATTTTGGGTCAGCTTCAAAAAATTAGAAGAAAGCTACTACAAAGAGAGGAATGATCAAGAAGAAATCATCGACTCGAAAGAAAAATATGATCAAGAGACAACCTTATGCTCCCTCCTAAGTTTTCACCCAGCTTGGTGGGGAAAATTTAGGAGAAACCAGGGAGCCACAAGTCCTAGGAAAAATGGTCCCCGGGGGGCCTATATATACCTAGTTGGGCCCCTAGAAGGGTCATTTTCACTATTCACTACAAGAAAATTATTGATTTTTTGAGAGAAAAGTTAGCAAAATTCTAAGTAGCAGGCAGTACAAGGTGCTGAGGTTAGAGTAGGTATGCCAAGACATTTTTGAGGGCCACAAGGTGGACCAGGTAGGTCTCTAAGCCCCTTTTTTCATGACTTTTAGCTCATTTCTAGCATGTTTTTAGTTGGCGAGGTGCGTAGGCATCTATTTTTTGTGCCTACATCCAACATTCATGTTATTTTCCATCATAAGCACTGGGATCCTGACTCCACATTGTCATCTCATAGACATGTTGTCATCTTTGAGGGGACCATGGCAATCAAGGACTAATGCACGATGCACAGACATTTGCACAACACACATAGGTCTTAATTAATTTTTGTTTTCATACTAGAATTCAATGTTCTAACTTAGAACTTTTCACTTTTTTACAAGAGTACCCATAGATTTGAGAGCATCAGAGAGGGTGAGCATTCTAACTCATTCATGAGCAAAGGGATCATCTATTGGAGGATGAGGTCAAACATTTGCAGTGGGTCAATATTTGGCACATGTTTACCATGCCAGAGATGAGGTACCATGAAAGGATGCTGACAACCCTTATGGAGCAATGGGACACCACCATGTCATCTTTCCAGCTACTTTGTGGAGAGATGAACATCACACTCGAGGATGTCTACCGAATCCTTGGGCTACCCATCTGTAGACGGTGGGTGGCTCTCAACGATACATGATCAATCTGGGAGTGGAGGGAGGGTGTCCTACTACACAGGGAGGACCAGCAGTGGTGATGGCACAGGCCATATTTATATGCACTTGTACAACCATGCGAGGACCACTAAACCGTTGCTCCACATAATTATTGTTGTGACCACTTCCTTCTGAATCACGATTGACGAGCAAGGCTCGCACCTTCACAGGAGCCTTGTCCACACTATCAGGGAGATGGTATAGCATAGGACTATTTTTACCTGGGGGCACAGCATGCTAGTGCATCTCTACCAGGGGCTAGGCTAGTACGTGCATTATGAGTATTGTAGTCTTACAACGTGCACACTTTTGTAGGTGAGGGCCTTCGCCCACATCATGTGCACCTGACCTTTTGGTTTTCCCCAGCAATAGTCGTATCACATTCCCATGGCCCACTGGTATGACATGACAGGCCAGATGAGATTCGAGGACCTACAATTTTGGTGTCTATAGTTCAACACTCTTACCATGGATGGGGTTCAATGGAGACCCTACTGATTTTTTAGATGGGTGGAGGATAGCAGGTACCTGAGGAACCTGTAGCAGTACCATTTTTTGATCAGCTGTAGAGATTATATTATAGTACCCTACTACTAGAGTTAGGTCATACGGTAGCATGGCTAACCTTAGACTATTCCAGCAAATGTTCCCACCTATATTATGGCTTATAGGAGTGCAGCGAGGGTTGGGGATCGCCCTTGCCCCACTATTACTGATATTGTCCCCTTAGATGATGATTCTGATCAAGATCAACTGCCCATAGTTGCGGCAGATAATGTTGGAGTAGCTGCATATTTTGCACAGTGGTGGGAGAGGCATCGTTCTACTCCTGTGTTTAGTGAGGGTGCCCCGAGAGGGGATCCTGGTCCATAGGGGGACTTGCCACCCCAGCCCCCATAAGACAGGTGGAGAGGTTGGCAGCAGGTCAACTAGGAGGAGGCACCATAGGAGGAGAAGATGGAACCACCAAGACCAAGGTGGTGGAGGAGGTTAGATCCCCCACTAACTAGCCCCATCTCTTCAGCACCACCAACTTCCACTGTAGAAGCAGCAACTCTAGCATCATCGAGAGTGGACACCGATGCTGGAGATGTAGGTCCCAGCACCGACTCTCACTCTGACCCGACATGGCAGCCAAGGGACCCAAGTATGCGGGACATGTTTATGTTTTTATACCTTTAGTTTTCTATTACTGATATATGTATATACATGCCATGTTATACTGATACATATTTCTTTCTTTGTGGTTGTAGAGGACGCACAGGGATGGACTAGGCTTAGAGCTCGGTGTATTTTTGAGGTTGCCCCTAACATGCCAATCCAGAGGTCAGTCCTTGAGGCTTACTAGCCAGCATCTATAGGATCACATGCCCCCAATTTTGAGCCAGTTGTGCGCTTAAGGACCACATACGAGGAGCAGGGCGAGGATATTGTATAGCTTAATGTAGAGTTGACGATTGTTCGAAGACAATGTAACTAGCTATCAGGGGGAGCTACAGACGACACTCTCCAAGTGAGACACGAGAGTGAGGAGGGTTGATGTTGTTGAGCACGTGTGTGACACCCTCTAGAGCAATCTTGATGACCTCAATAGGCAGCCGAGAGTTGTGATCCCGACAGATGTTCAATGACTACAAGATGAGTTTAGGAAGATAGAGTTGATGATATCCTCCTTGTAGGGAGAGATCAAAGGGATGCAGGCAGCTTTTTCTCTATCACGCTCACACCAATCATGCTCCATGACCACCATTTAGCCCCTCCTCAGGGTACCAAAGCATCCACTAGACCTAGAGGGCTCTAGGAGCCATGCATCCCAATGATTAGAGGCTCATTATCAGTTTTGTACATCATTTTTGTAGCGAGATACATATACATACATATTTACTTCTAGATCTTTTGTATAGACACATATTCAGCAGCCACTCATTTTTTATAGTAGTGGCCCAATACATGTACATGAAATTTCATACATACATGCGTATATATATATATGGATACATCGATTCTGATTTCATGGTATTGTTTATTTGGATATGTATGTTCTTTTTTTTTCACATGTGTTTATGCTATGAATATGATATTCTCATATGGATGTATACTTACATTAGATGCTAACATGATTTAATAAACACACATGGTTGTATGCTATTAAAATATAATGATGATCTAATCATCTTAAAAGATGTAATGTAATGCATGGTCACACACATGCAATCATATCATAACAAAAAAAAAATCATAATGTGTTAATGAATAATGTCAAAATATGTAGTGCTACCGCCTTTCTATATAGAGAATGCAACAAATATGACACATAGAACACTATGTGTAGTATAACCGCAGATGTATCGCATTAATGGGATCTTTTAAAGGTGTTCCATCCATAGACAATAATCCATTGGCACTCAAACCATACATGGAGATCAAAATGTAAGGGCCTAACCAATTAGGATTTAACTTTCCTCTCTAATCAAGTGGTGCATTTACATTTCTCTCATTTTCACAGAGAACCAGATCTCCTATTTTAAAATTCCTAGGAAGAACACTTTGATTATATTGCCTAGATAACGACCGTTGGTAAGCTTTAATATTTTTGAGGGCCCATAAATCGTGCTCATTGAGCATCTCTAGCTGATGCAAATGGTTGACTTGGTAGGTTTCATCATCAATTAACCCTTTAAGGGAAACTCGTAAAGATGGAATTTCCAACTCCAAAGGCATAATAGCTTTGGCACCATACACAAGGTTGTAACACATTGTTCTCGTAGTCGTGTGAACACTCATGTGATAGGCCCACAAAGTGTACATTAATTAAATATTCCAATCTTTACCGTGATTATTAACTATTTTATGGACAATAAACTCAAGATTTTTGTTAGACACTTCTACTTGACCATTGGATTGCAGATAGTACGATGTGGAAAACCTATGCTAAATATAAAATTTCTTGAGGAACTACTTCAATTCCTTGTTCTTGAATGGTGTACCATTGTCAAAAACAAAGTGTAGTAGGCAATCCAAATCCAGAATTGATGTTATTCATGAAGAAACTACACATAGCTTCAGTGTTCATGGATCTAATTGGAATAGCTTCGACCCATTTCGTGAAGTAATCTGTAGTGGTAATAATAAAGGTATGTCCCTTGGAAGAAGGAGGTGATATTTTTCCAATAATATCCAATCCCCATTTTGCGAATGGCCAAGGAGAAGTCTGATTTTGTAATTCTTGGGCAGGTGCATGAATAAGATGACTGTGTTGCTTACATTGAAGGAACTTCTTGACAAAATCAAAGGAATCTTATTTCATCATTTTCCAATAGTACCCCATGTGTATCAATCTTCTTTCCAAGGATCTACCACTAAAATATCCACCCCCAGAGCCTGAATGGGCTTCCTTAAGGGAAAGGGGTATTTCTACTTTAGTGAGACACCTGAGAAGCAAGTCGTTATAGGTTTTTTGATAAAGAACATTAGATAGAATAAAATAACGTGTTGACAACTTTCTTATACAAGTGCAATCATTCTTTGTTGCATCATTGAGAAAGTTTCCAATCTTTAGGTAGTTATAGATATTACAAAACCATTCTCTAGAATCCACATGGGAACGCACAAGGGACTCAACATTAGGTTGGTTGGGAACTACGAGGGTCCGCATGACTTGAACCACGAAGTGGTATTCTTTTGTATCTTCTTCTGAAGGTACAAAGAAAGCAGTGCTTTCTATGGAATCAACATGTCTATTTTCTCTCCTAGGGAAACTATTTATCATGAAAGAGGAGAATTTTTTAAGCAAGGACAAGGCAAGGTCTCAATATCAAGACAACTTACTTTGCTTGGCTTGATAGGTTCTAGTTATTTGGTTCACGATAAGTTTAGAATCAGATAGAATACAAAGACATTTGATTCTTAGCACAATCACGACATGTAAGCCAACAATAAGGGCTTCATACTCAGCGATGTTATTGGTACAAGGACAATATAATCGAAAGGATAGAGGAAATAGTTAACATTCGAGGAATATCATAACCACACTATCTCTAGAACTAGTTTGACACCTCGATCCATAAAAATACATTTTCCATTCGAGGTCATGATTAATTAGAAAAATATTTTCATTGGAAAAAAAATCCAACCCCAAAAAGGAGTAAGATGAGGGACTGTCTTCTAGTTGATCTACAACCGCTTGACCCTTCATTGACTTCTGAGTAACAAACTTTATGTCGAACTCAAAAAGCAACAAAACCCATTTCGCTAATCTTCCAGCCAGGTTAGTACTAGAGAATAGATGCTTCAAGAGATCCATTTTTGCTATGACGTGTGTTCCAGCATGGAGAAGATAGTGTCTCAATTTCTGTGTAGTGAAGATGAGAGCAAGGCATTGCTTCTCCATGGAGGAATAACGGGTTTCATGGTCAACTAGAACATGGGTAATGTAATAGACTGCTCTCTCCTTCCCTATGTCATCATATTAAGCTAAAAGAGTTACCAAAGCATAGGGTGACATGGCAAGGTAAAGCAAAATGGGTTTATCTTGCATAACCAACATCAATATGGGAGGATTGGCCAAGTAGGCTTTGATTGACTCAAAGGATTTTTGACACTCTTCATCCCATATGAAGTGAACATCCTTTTTCAATAAACAAGTGAAAGGAAGGGTACGATCAACCAATTGAGATATAAATCTATGAATTTCTTGAATCTTCCCCTGTAAAATTTGCAACTCGGTGATGTTCCTTGGTGGAGGCATGTTAACAATGGCATCAATATTTTTTGTGTCAACCTCAATTCCACAGTGAGAAACTATAAACCCCAAAAGCTTTCCAACATCAACGCCGAAGACACACTTATGAGGATTTAGTCTCATCTTATAGATTCAAAGCCTTTCAAAGATAAGATGAAGGTTCTTTACATGATCTTGACAGGTTATTGATTTTTCCAATATATCATCAACGTAATCTTCTAAGATCTTATGGATAAAATCGTGAAATATCAGGGTTATCACCTATTTGTAAGTTTCCCACATTCTTTAATCCAAAGGGGATGACCACATAATAGAAATTACCTCATGGGGTAGTGAAGGTTTTCTTCTATTGATCATTTGGGTTAATACAGATCTAATTGTAACCTGAGAAGCCATCCATGAAAGATAGTAATGAATGGCTTGTAGTCAAGTCGACAATCATATCTATATTAGGCAATGAAAAATATTCCTTAAGAGAAGCCTTATTAAGATCATGAAATTCAATATATATATGAATACGACCACTAGGCTTACTAATGGAAACTATATTTGAAATCCAAGGGAAACAGTCAATTGGATGGATAAAGTTTTCTTTCAACAGTTTCTCTATCTCAGTCTTGACCATCAATGCCACACTGGGATTGTTCTTTCGAATTTTCTACTTAACTGGCTTGGCATCAGGACATAGGATGATATTTTGAACCACTATAAACTCATCAAAACTAGGAATATCCTCATATTTTCAAGCGAAGATATCAAGATGAGAATACAAAAGATCGAAGTGTTCATCTACCTCTTCCAAAGAGAGACACTTCTCAATCTTGATCAATTTTTCTGAGGATTTAGGATCCCTAGAAACTTCAATAGTATCTCCTTTGAGAAGGGATCTATGGTCTTCAGGATGAGATATCATGACATCATCACCGACATTAGATAGAGGGTCTTCCTCATCAACACTCAAAATAGATTCTCCAAAGTATGCTTGTCTATGCAAGTGATACGAGAACTATTTTTTGTGATGATAAGGAGGCAATGGGGAATAAGCACCTAGAAATTCCTCTAGCACTTCATCTAAAGAGAAGACATCTAGAGGGACCTTCTTGGCCTATCCCCTTTCCTTTATTAACTCAAGATGAACCAATCTCAATGGCTCGGCTGAAATTATATTAACACTCCACCAAGGCTTTTGCTTGGACTATTCTATAGAGCATCCCAAACCTAGATAGCATTGTCACGGCTTGAACTTTATAGGGACTTGAAATCCTTGCTCGATATGCCCTAGGCCTTTCTAGCCATAACCATATTGAGAAGTGAGCTCATATCTGAACCTGTAATGAGTTTGCAAAGCCTTAGGAGGTGGAAGCTCCACGTAGAGCATTTCATTCCACCAATGGATGTCGAACGTCTCTATGGGAGTACTCCCACATTCTTTACCAAGATCACAAATTTTAACCTCTTTTTTAGGAGCAAGATTACTCTCCTCAGCACAGGAAGGAGTGATATCCTAAACAAGATCACACTTCTCCACCTCTGTGGGAGTATCATCCACCTTTTTTTCAAGGGTACCTAGAAGTTCTATGCAAGAGGGGTTTGCCTTGTATTCTACAATGAAGAATTCAAATAAATTAAGGAGCCCCAATCATCACCAAGGAAAGCATTCATTTGAGAAGCAGACGAGGGAGACTCAAGGTTCTCTGCTTTAGGTAGTTCTTCATTTCCACTACTCACTCTAGGAATAACTTATAGAAAGGGTATTGATGAAGAAAATTCCATAACATCAACAGTCAAATATGGAATACAATTCTTGAGAGTAGATACAATCGAAGCACGACCGGCAGCTGCTAGCTCGCAAAGGTGAACAGCTTTTGGATCTACTTTAATTGTAGCTACTTGATTATTTGCAATGAACTTCAAAGAATGGTGTAAAGTAGAAGTCACTTCACCCATAACATGAATCCAAGGTCTCCCCAAGAGGATTTAATGGGCCAGACATCACATAAACCAATGTAAGGTAATGGGACCTAGCTGCAAAGTTAGTATTATCATACCTAGAGCTTGACAGACAAAATTATTGAATCCATGAATGTACAAGGAGGAAGCCGCTAAGGAAGATGAATCAATTTTAATATTAGGTAATAGGTCCATAACATAGATGTTGAGAGTTAAACCAGTGTCAATGACGGTACGCCTAATATCGATATTGTTAACATTAATTATAATCATTAAGGGATATGCTTGCTTTTGCACATCTGGAGGTGGGATTTCTTGTGGGTGGAACATGATATTTGGAGAATCCACATGAATATGAGCTAAAAATGCATTAACATCCATAGGCCTAGTAGAGACAGGAAAGAGTCTCTTTTGTAAAGCTTCCTGAAGCATCTCCTGATAAACTGGAGTAGTGTGAAGCAAGTCCCAAAGCAAGATCTTAGACGGAGTAATGCGGAGCTGCTTGACAAGATCATAATCACCTGGTGCTTTGATCACAGGTTTAGGTGTTGAAGGAAGGTTTGGTTGAGAAGGTGGTAAAGGAGTAGGAACAAATGGTTGTGATGTAGGAATGAAAGGTTGTTGATCCAAGTTCTATTTATTTCTCCTTGTAGGATATGTGCTCCAGACAACATTATATGATGTAGAGAAAGTAGCTTTCATGAACCTTGAATATAAGCCTAATGAATTGCTACAACATGAAATCCCATAGTCAGTAGAGTCGGCTAAGGTCACGTAAATGATGGGTTTCTTAGGGCTCAGAGGAGCCATAGATACCACCACCACATTTACTAACTCCTTAGCTTTTTGATAGGAAATTTTCTCAAGATATTTATGGATAGGGGAGAGCGCTTCTCAGAATTCATCTAGAGTGTCTTCCAACATATTGAAATCTTCCTTAGAAAAGCTATTATCATGAACATGCAAGATCATGAAGAAAGATCCGATGTTCACGTCAGGTTCACCAAAATGTCATATAAGAGGGATTCACTGCACACCGGTCTCTCCTTTCTCAAGAGATCATCAGGGTACAAACTAACCTTATACACCTTAGAATAACGGATTAGTAGAATGATAAGAAACTAAGACTCAGTTACATTTTGAGGAAAAACCACTGGAGACCCTGAGAGAGCAAAACCAAGAGATTTTTGCCTCAAAAGAGGGAATTCTTGGCCAAAGGACATCAGTGTAGTTTCAGGACGCCAGCATGGAATGCTGGTGTCCTAAGCAATAAAGAACTCAGGGACTCGAACAAACATAAACAAGCTTTACTTCTAAGCTTGGGTCTAAGGTGTACTAGATGATATAACAAGTCAGAAAACTAGAAATTGAAATGATCGCAAGGATGCTTGAAGAAAGCTTACCTTTCTCTAGATGTCTGGATCTTCACTCCTGTTGGAAGAATGAAGAAAAATGATCATCTCTATAGTTTTGTGTCATCATTGATGTCACCATATTGTGATTGCAATTCTAAGTCAGTGCTTGATCTAGTATTTTGGTCCAGTATTTGAACTAGTTTTTCAAGCTTCAACCTCCAATATTCTAGTTCGCAATCCTCCGTAGTTGATAGTTACTCCTTGCGATTTTGGGAAATTGTTTATGGTCATTGAAGGCATGTATGTTCAGAATTTATTATGCTCTAATACTCATATGACATATTAGCATTACTCTATTGATTTCTTTTTGCAATGAAGTCTATTTCTAGTTGACTTCTTGGATTAGTTGTGATATGATGAATTAATTCTGTTATGTAGATATATGTGTGACCTATCTTAGGTCTATGCCGACATGATGTAGCGTATTAAGAGTTTGAATTGCTATGTGGAAATATTTTGTGAATACTTGAATCCAACAGGTTGGTATTTTTGGTAAGCAAAGAAATGCATCTAATTAGGCCAACCTAATTGATGCTTGTGGATAGATCAAGTATATATATATATATGAGTGTGTGTGTTGAACAATATTTGGAGTCGGTGTCTGTGTGTGTAATCAATGAAGCAATTATGAATGTGAAGTTGAAGAAGAGAAAAAAATGATGAAGTGTGTTAAGTTTGTCTATTGAGCATCACCAGAACTACATCAACACTTGTTAGGTGCACTATTTTTAGTTCATTTTGGCTATGAAGTCCAATTTTGTTTTGTGAATCCTTTTGTAGGTAGTGAGCCTCCATTGTAAGGAGTAATATTTTGTATTTGGACAGTGAGTCCTCTTCAAGGAAATGAGCCCTTGGCAGTGAGCCTTATATATTCATTTTTGGAACTACTTTATATTATGAGTTAATCCTCACCATGGTTTTTCCCTTATTGGGTTTTCCACATAAAAATATGGTGTTCATGTCTTGATTTTACTTTTTGTTATTTGTGTTTCATGTTCATTCTTAATAACAGAATAGTGTGATTGTGGAATTGATAAGTGTTGAATTTTTAAGTTTGAAGTTTTGGGACAACTGATTCACCCCCCCTCTCAATTGTCCCATGCATTTTTAACAACTCCAAGATCCCTTTCATGACCTACACACAAAAGAATAAGAGGAAGATTGTTGGGTGGCTATATAGGGGCCTGCCTTAGTCAGACCCTCGTTTAGGTGTTCCCACCACCACGAATGCCCAATTTGGAAAGGATTGTAAATGAAGTAAGTAAAGTGTGTGGTGAAATGAAAACCTTCTCAGGAGTAGAACCCGAACCACAAAGCATGTGGTGAAAGAAAAACCCGCTCAAGAGTAGAACCCGCACCACAAGATAGTAAATGAACAAGTAGAAAAGGAAAGTAAGAGAGAGAGTGTTACCCATGAGCCTAGAGCCTCTTTGGAGCACACAGACTCACTGTCGAATGCTTGCTTAAAAGTTGTTGTTGGGAGGACCTTAGTCCAACATGACTTCACTTGTGAGAGCACTGCTATCAAAGATGAGGAGGAATAAAAATTGGAGCAAGTAATAAGAAATCTTGAGTGAATGTCTTCCAACCCCCAAATGAGAGCCAAGGGGTTTTTGATGCTTGCAAGGGTGGAAAAGAGCAGTTACTTTCAGAATGCAACTACTAGGACACATGTCTCAAGGGTTAGTATTCTAGATTCTTCATTTCTAACTTGGGAAACTACCAAGATGCTAGCATGCCACACAGACATCAAAGCATTGCACATGCATCCAAAGCCTAGATTCTTTGGAAATGTGTTGCTAGGATTCTATCACTCAGCCACAAGTCTACATGGAGTCAAAATCACAAAATTCCAACCCATGGGATTTTTTCATTAATGTTTCAAGGCGTCATAAATGCTAGGAAAAAATGACAGAATGTGGAATTTCCCGTAGGTGCAATTTTGCAA
Source organism: Sequoia sempervirens (assembly GCA_007258455.2). Classification (NCBI taxonomy): domain Eukaryota; kingdom Viridiplantae; phylum Streptophyta; class Pinopsida; order Cupressales; family Cupressaceae; genus Sequoia; species Sequoia sempervirens. The sequence continues at coordinate 43,765 of VDFB02175147.1, read as the reverse complement.
CATTACATAAAGCCATGGAGTTGATACATACAAATCTATCGACCAACAAGAATGAAAAGCATCAATGGAGAAACACATTTCACGCTATTAATAGATGATTATTCAAGAATGACATAGGTAACTTTTCTTAAAGTTAAATCTCAAGCTTTAGAAAAATTCAAAAAAAAAAGAGATATGGTTGAGAATAAGATTGGATCAAGGATTACATTTTTAAGGTTTGAAAGAGGTGTATAATTCACTTCTAATGAATTTGAAGAAATTTCTTTGTAGCTATACCACCTCAAAAAAATGAAGTTATTGAGAGAAAGAATGGAAGTATTCAAGAAATGGCTAGAACAATGTTAAATGAAGCCAAATTACTTGATAGAAACTAGAAGGAAGCATTTCATACTACTATTTATCTTCTTAATAGAGCACAATTAAGAGAAAATAATGATAAGACACCATATGCATTATGGAAAGGCAAAACTGCATCTCTGAATTATTCTAGAATATTTGGAAGTAGATGTTTTATAAAAAGGGATGAAGACACGTTGAGTAAATTTGAGATAAGATTTGATGAAGGGATATTTTTGAGTTATTCAACTACAAGAAAATCTTATAAGTGCTACAATAAATTTTTACATAATATAGTTGAAAGTGTGAATGTTGGAGTGGATGAAGATTACTCTTAGCTAGTACACAAAGATGATATGTATTCAAAAGTCCCTACTTATGAAGAAAAAGAAGAATTTGCAAAAGAAGTCATAAGAAGAGAGTGATGCTAATGAAGAAGAGAAACCAAACACAACTCCTAAAGCTCCACCCAATTTTTTCAAAAGAGATCATTCTGAGAAGCAAATTCTTGGAAACAAAGCTAGTGGTGTCATGACAAGAACAAAGCTTGCACAACAAGAATAGGTAAACTATTTTTTACTCTCTAAAATAGAGCCTAAACCTTATGAAGAAGTTAGTAAGGATGAAAGTTGGATTGATTATATGAAAGAAGAAATTAGTCAAATAGAGAAAAATCAAACTTGGGAACTTGTTCCTAGGCCTAGTAATAAGAATGTCATAGGCTCAAAATGGGAGTTTAGATATAAATTGAATGAAGATGGAAAGATAAAAAGAAATAAAACTAGATTAGTCTGCAAGGGATATGCTCAAGTTGAGGGTATATATTTTGATGAGAAATTTACACTTGTTGCTAAGCTTTAAACTATTAGATTTTTTCTCGCATATTCAGTTTATAAAAATTTCAAAGTATACCAGATGGATGTAAAATCTATATTTCTTAATAGTTATTTGGATGAGGAATTTTATATGGATCGACTTGAAGGATTTATTGTGACTGAAAAAGTTTCTATATAGTTTGAAATAGGCCCCTAAGACCTGGTATTCTAGGCTAGACAAATATCTGCAATAATAAGGGTATAAAAAGGTATTGTTGACAATTATTTATATTTCAAATGTTAAGGTGAACATATATTGGTTTTTATTGTTTATGTTGATGATATCATTTTTGGTAGTAACTATGATAAGATGTGCAAAGTTTTTTCTTTTGTAATGTAGAAAGAGTTTGAAAAAATAGATCAATCATTATATAGATCCATGATTGGAAGTCTCTTAAATCTCATAGCAACAAGGCTTGATATCATGCAAGTTGTTTGTATTACTTCTATATTTCAAGCTACTCCTAAGGTGATGCATGTCAAGGCTATGAAGAGAATTTTCAGATACTTAATTGAAGATTACTTTAGAATATGGTCTATGGTATCTTGTTGGTAATGATTTGAATTTAACTGCATACACTGATGCAGATTGGGTTGGTTGTGTGGGTGATAGAAAGAGCACTAATGGTGATGCATTATTTCTAGGAGATATTATTGAATACACAAGACAACTAAGAGGGGGGCGAATCAATTGCACATTAAAATATAAAAATCCTCATTAACATTTAGATCTGCATTAATCCTTAAACCCTTAACAACCATTAAACCCTTATCATGTGCATTAGTAGAATGTAAAAATGAGAAAAAGTAATGCAAACACATCCATACACATGAGAAAACTAGATTTACATGGAAAAACCAAGAAGGGGAAAACCATAGTGAGGATTAACTCACAATATAAAGTAATTGCAACACTAAATACAATAGGCTCACTACTAAAAGAAAGAAGGGCTCACAACTAGAATAGAAAGAAGATAGAAGATTCTTAAAATGAGAAAACCATCTCAAAGAAACAAAAAAAATTCACCACTACACCACCAGAACATTCACATTCTCTTTGTAGAATGTATACACCTTCTGCTCACTACTTCTAGTAGTCTTAGTCATTAAATCTCACACTATACTTCAAACTTTTCTACTTCACATCATAATTCACATCACACCCACTTCAGATCATAATCCTCCATCAACTCAACACAAACACACACAAACACACACACACACACATATATATCACCATCAACCTTAAAAATCAATCTACAATGTCGGCTATGCACCTCAAATTTGCAAATTCAAATTAGGTCAGCACCAAAATATTCTTGTGGTGGAAAGTAATGAATGTGGACCACATAACACCTTGCCTCATACCTAAATCCGCATATACACACCACACCATGCTTCCACAAACATTGATACATATCCGCAATTAGTGTAAACACCCAAGGTTGACCAAACCTATGTTAACACCATTAAACAATTAAGTACATGCTTCTTCAAATTCAAAGGTGACTTGTAGACCAAATACAATGCTTAAAAACAATTTGGAATATTCCATCAATGCCATAAAATCTAAAAATTTCTTCACAACATCATACACTTGAAGAGCATACTCATTATGTACAACCAGTTAACCTTCAACATATTGTGACTAATGAATTCAACCTTACAAAGTACCAAACTTTGAAAAACTCAAACTTAAGATAGGTATGAGAAATATAAGAACACTTCCATATCTGTGAGACCAAAAACCACCATGTGGAGAAATCCAGAGTAAAACCATTTCTCCCATAAAGTATTGCAATATAGTTCACATACTTGTGAGCACAACTTCTTCTATTGAACGATCTAGAACCTATAACTCTAGATATAACACCTTTGAACACCTTTGATCAACATATTTGAACCATACAGGTAGATATTCAACCATTAATAAATGTGGAGAAAAACACCGAACACTACTCTACCACATTGAACACTCTTTACCACACTATTTCTTCTTTTATTTAAATTTTCTCAAAATCACTTGGAAACCAAGCACCAAAACATCATCTCAACATCTGTAACACCTTCCTAGCATCTCAACCACATAAGAGGTTGAACATCCACAAACATGTGCTCATCAAAGAAGTTGACATCGGTGATACTAATGACAATATAATGCAACCAATCAAGGCATCTCCATAGGTTGATATCAATGCAACAACAAAGATCTATTGACATCAATGACAACACATAACTCCAACAATCTCCCCCTTTTTCATTGATGGCAACACATAATATGAAACACAATCAACACCAACAACAAATATGATCACCAACTCATATTTTGTACCATAGTGCATGTTGCTCCCCCTTACACAAACATCAACTCTTTCCAATACTTTCTCTTTTACAGGACTTCTCTCTCCACCTTTCTTCATATGGATTTTCAGTTAACTCTCTCCCCATTTGAAATCAATGGAAAATGGAAACACATGTTTCCTTTTCTTTGCTTCCCCTTTGACATCAATCACACATACTCACTCCCCCCAAGGGCAACAACTATAAGGGACAACATCTATTCTTAAACTATCTTTGCTTTTACTGAACTCTATTTTCTTTAGACCTTCTCTGCACACTCCCCCTGACTACAACAACCAACAATGCCACTACCTACTCCACTAGAGAGGTAGCTACCAACATCAATCCAAAAAAGGAATTAATATTAAAATCCATTGGATTGATGCATAACCTTATTTATCTAATTGAAAGTAGGGGCGATAACCTCTTACTTCTCCAGGAGATACTCAAAAGTATCGTTATGAAGATCCTTAGTGAAGATATCTACATTGTGACCCTTAGTAGGCACATATTCCAATTTAGCCTCATTATCTGCAACCTTCTCTCTTAGAAAGTGATATCAAATTGAGATATTCTTTTTCCTTGAATGCATTAACAAATTATTTGAAATTTTGATAGCACTTTTATTGTCACATAGGATAGGAACTGGTTCATCATTTGACACTTTGATATCCTTCAAGCTTTGCTTCATCCACAACACCTATGTGCAACATGATGTTGCAGAAATGTATTATGCCTCTATAGTAGATAATGACAATGAATCCTCCTTCTTTCTTAGCCAAGACACCAACCTACTTCCAAGAAAGAAAGCACCACCATTTGCACTTCTCCTATCATCCACACTCCCTACTCAATCTGCATCTGTATAAGAACGTAGAGAGAAATTAATATCCTTTGGATACCACAAGCCATGTTTTGGAGTGTCTTTTAAATATTTGAATATTATTTTTGTTGTGGCCACATGTGACTCTCTAGAATCTTCTTGAAATACAGCCATAAGACAAATTGCATGCATGATATCCAATCTAGTAGTAGTTAGATATAGCAGTCCTCCAATCATTAATCTATACTTGCTTTGATCAACCTTGGGAGATTCTTCATTCTTACTCAGTGTGCAACCAATAACCATAGGATTACATACCAGTTTAGAGTCTTCCATCCCAAATTTATTTAGCATTTCCTTGGTATCCTTTGATTGTGAAATAAATATACCTTTCTCTATCTACTTGATTTGAAGTACACGAAAGAAATTCATCTCCCCAAATATAGAAATCTCAAACTCTTTATGCATATCTTCGACAAATCTCTTACACATGCTTTCATTACCTATAAATATTATATCATCAAAATACACAACCAAAATCAAGATTTTATCTTTCTCAACTTTAAAGTAAATATTTCTATTTGTGGTGCCTTTATTGAAACCTTTACACAACAAGGACCTATCCAATCTTGCATACCAAGCTTTGAGAGCTTGCTTGAGTCCATAAAGTGTTTTCTTCAACCTGTAGACTATATTAGGATTATCTGATAGATGAAAGCCTTTTGTTTGTTCAATGTATACTTCTTATTCCAACTCACCATTCAAGAATGTAGACTTTAGATCCATCTGATAAACTTTGAAATCCTTATGTGCTACAAAATCCAAAAGCATCCTAATAGCTTCCATCCTTTTCATCGAAGAAAATGACACCTCAAAGTATATTCCTTCTAATTGTGAGTAACCTTTACACATAAGTCTTGCCTTGTTCCTAACAACTTCTCCACTCTCATTTAGTTTGTTATGGAACATCCACTTAGTTCCAATCACATTCTTGTTCATTGGTCTTGGGAAAATTTCCCAAGTTTGATTCTTCTCAATCTGCATCAATTCTTCTTTCATCGCCTTGATCCAAAATTATTTTTTGCATGCCTTAATCACTGTTTTAGGTTCAACTTTAGAAAGTAAACATAAATTTACTTGGTCTTTTGTCAGAGCATCCTTTCTTCTTTTCAATACACCTCTAATTTTTTCACCAATGATCTGATCTTCAAAATGATTCTTTTGCACATACTTAGGGGTCCTAGGGATCCTTTATAGAGCTTCTTCCTCTTCAACCTACACTTCTCTTTCCTTAACTTCATCCTTTCCTTCTTCTCTATAAGAGGACTCATCTAATTCATATCCATCTATCAACACTGAGCTTTTATGTAAGTCTTCATCTACTTTGACACTTGCACTTTCAACAATTCATTTTAGCCTCTTATTGTAGCACTGGTAAGCCTTACTCTTTGTAGAGTATGCAAGGAAGATTCCTTCATCATATCTAGCATCAAAATTTCCTTAGTTTTCTTCATCTCTTCTAATATAACATTTTCTTCCAAACACTCTAAAATACTTGACAATAGTTCTTCCATACCACAATTATAGGGAGTCTTTGAACTGTTTGTCCTTGCTTGTGCTCTGTTAAGTATATAGACTATAGTATGAATTACTTCTCTCCAGTAGACATCTAGTAGATTTTATTTCTTCATCATTGTCCTTGCTACTTCCTGAATAATCCTATTCTTCCTTTCCACTAGAAGAGTCCTAAGAGTTGACAAATGTCTCTTTATTCCATGATTTTCAAAAAAATTGTTAAAATGATTGGAGGTGAACTCTCCACCTTTGTTAGATCTTAAACATTTTATTTTCATATCCATTTCATTCTAAACCATAGCTTTGAATGCCTTTTTTTTTTCTAGAGCTTCTAATTTCTCTTTGAGAAAAGTTACCCAATTCAATCTAGAGTAATCATCAATCAACAACATGAAATATTTATCACATTGAAAACTTCTTGTTCTTGTAGGTCCAAAAAGGTTTGTATGCATCAACTCCAAAGGTCTTATGGTAGATTATTCTTTGAAATTGAACCTTTTTCTTGTTTGCTTCCCAACTTGACATTCCTTATAAACCACATTTATAGGCTTTGGAATCTTTGGTAGATATCTCATAGCTTGAGCAAAGTTGATTCCAACCAGGCTATCAAAATTGATTTGACACATTCTTCTATGCCATAGCCAACTTTCATTGATTTTTCATAAATCACATACCATTAGCACCCTTAAGTTGATACACATTTCCATCTATCCTTCCTACAACAACCAGAGTTTCAGATCCTCTTTTGATCTCATAGCCACCATCCTAAAATACAAGATTATATCATTTGCTACACATTTTTCCTACACTTAGAAGATTATTTTGGAGCACCTTAACATAAAGAAAATCATTTGCATTATTATTTCCATCAAAATTGATTGAACCTTTTCCATATGTCTTAGTAGATGTATCATCACCAAACTTAACAAGACCTTCAAACTTCTCAAGTTTTAAAGACTTACTCTTATCACCTATCATGTTATTTGAGCATCCACTATCAATAATCCCATATTTTTTCTCCTCTCTAGCATGAATAATAGTCACCATAGTTCCATTATGACCTACTTTTGGAGAAACTTCCTTCATACATCTATTAGAGTTAGAAAAATTAGTTCCAACATGTAGAGCTATGAACAAGCATTGAGTATCCTCATCATCAAGGTAATCAAATTCATCATTAGATATACCGGTATCTTCTTTTTAGCATAGTAACTTCTATTAATTGATTTACCTTTATTCTCCTTAAATATATCATTTGAAGCTTTGAATGGACATCTTAAATCATAATGGACAATATTTCCATAATTGAAACATTTGAAAGATAACTTACCTTTGTATTTTATAATTCCCTTTTTCAATTTCCTCACAAATTTTGCTTCTAGCTCATTAAACTCATCTCGATCAGATTCCTCACTCTTCTTTTCTTTTCCAAATTTAAAAGAAATCTATTTTCTTGAATCACTTGGACCAAATTATCTCAATTAAAAAGTAGTTAAAGCATTAAACAAGTGATCTCTATAATAATGATCTAAATTTTGAGCTTATTCACTAGTAAACACCTTATGACTATAAGATTTGGGAAGATTTCTTAATACCTTTACCACCTCATCTTATCCAATTTTTCCTCTAAGGCCTTTGATGAAATTGACAACTTCATCCACTCTATACATGTATCCTGTAATATCTTCATCTTCTGTCATCCTTAAGGTTTCAATCTTAGTCTTCAGATTTTGCATCTTAGCTTGCTTGACCTTATCATCTCCTTCATAGATTCTTTCCAACTTTTTTCGGATCTCACCAATAGTTTTAAGACTCGTAACTTTCACAAGTTCTAAATTAGAAAGACCACTCAAGAGAGCATACCTTACTTTTCCATTGTTCTCATATGCCTTGATCTCATCATCAGTACTCAAAACATTTGTAAGAATTGTATATCTAGTTTCAATAGACTTCCAAACTCCAAACCCTAGAGAAATGAGGAAACCTTCCATCATGGTTTTCTAGAATGCATAATCAGATCCATCAAATAGAGGAGCCTCCTTCGTGTGCACCATAATAGATCTACCTCAAAGGATTAAGCTTTCTTCTAAAGAACCTTTCTTTGATACCAATTGTTAAATGCACAAGACAATTGAGAGGGGGGTATGAATGAGTTTTACATTAAAACATAAAAACTCTCATTAACATTTAGATCTACATTAATCCTTAAACCCTTAACAACCATTAAACCCTTATCACGCATTAGCAAAATATAAATATGAGAAAAAGTAATATAAACACATCCATACACATTAGAACACTATATTTACATGGAAAACCCAAGAAGAGAAAAACAACAGTGAGGATTAGCTCATAATATAAAGTAATTGCAACATCGAATACAAAGCTCACTATCAGAGGGCTCACTTCCCAAAAGAAAGAAGGGATCACTAATAGAATAGAAAGAAGAAGATAGAATATTATTATAACAATAAATCCATTTTAAAGAATATTATTATAATAATAAATCCATTTTAAAGAAATAGAAAATTTCCACAACTACACCACCAGAACATTCACACTCTCTCTATAGAATGTAAACACCTTCTTCCCACTACTTCCATTAGTCTTGTGATACCTTGATATTTCTACTACTCTAAACGTGCAAAATAACTAAGAAACATGAATGACAAAATATCAAGGACACCTCAAGATTAGCCAAAAGAGTGATACAACGAAAAAGAATGCAAATAAAATAAAATACAAACACTTTTACTTCCCTTGTTGTTGATATATCTTTGATTGGCCCTTGATAGGAATGGTTTGTGTGCTCCTTAGATGATGGATTGAGTGACTAAGATGCAAGATTTTGTATGTAAGATGATTAACAAAGATGGTTGAATGATTGAAAAGGCTTGAGGATTCAAATGGACAGCAATGTAGTTATCAAAATGCAAAGTGTTGAGAAGGAAAATTAGCAGCATAAGGTTGCTCAAATGAAGAAGTGTTCTCTCCAAAATGCCCTTGAAGAGGGGGTATTTATAGAGGATCTTGAATTCTCTAGAGAATTCAATGGTCAAAATTGATCCAACAAGGTCAAGATGAAGGGCTATGGTGGGTTGAGAACCCACAAGCCCTCACATCTTGACATGTGGAGGGTGAAGTGGATAAGGGGATATGAGGTGGAGATGAGGTGTCAAGAAGGTACATGAGGTGGAAAAAGGACATGCACCTTGGGGAGTGAGGAGATTTCCACAAAAAGGGATTTCTTCTCCCCAAGTGGAAGTGAAAAGGACATTTGAGGAATTTTAGAATTCCTCAAAAATCTACATGGGAAAAGGAAAGGTGGTTGGGGATATAAATGTGATAGGATGATCTAGAGGATAAAAGGTGGGCTCTAAAAAGGTGGGACTTGGTCACATGTGGTGATTGTGACAAGTCCAAGGTTGGTCACATGTGGAGATTGTGACAAGTCCAAGGTTCTAGAAGCCTTGGAAGGATGGAATGTGAATTAAAATTCACATATAAAAGAAGGGAATCTAAGAAGAATAAAAAGAATTAAAAATTCCTTGGAGAATGATTAGGCTTAATTAATCAGTAATTAGAGGGATAATTATGGGTTAATTAGGATTAAAATTCAACTTGCAAAAGTTGGAGGATGTGACACATCCTAATCAAGGATTAGGCATGTGCATCCTTAATGAAAGATTAGAAATGGATTAGGATTAGATGAAAATAAAATAATATTTATTTAATTTATTTGATGAAAAGAGGATTAAGGATAAGGTATTTAATTATTAATTAAATACCTTAGGAATTTAGCAATTAAAGATATTAATTAAATAATAGTAATATTACTTAATTAACCAGATAAGAGGATGTTTAGACGAAAAGTGATAAATTTGGATAAATTAAGTGTCCAAATTTGGATGTCTACATTTTGCCCCTCTTTGAGATGGTGTTACGAAGTAGCGTCATTTCAAAGAATATTAAAATATAGAACCTAGAAGAAGATGGTTAGATTGGAAAAGATGCCCCAGTCATCCAAATGAGTGACTGGGAAGGGAAAAAGAAAATGATGGAAATTAGGGATAAAGGATGCCCCCTCGAGAGGACATGCGGGTTCAAGAGAACACGGGTGGCTCTCGAAATAGATGATGTGATGCAAGGGGAGATGAGGAAGATGATGCAAGGTGATGGGAAGAGGATGCAAGGTGATGGGAAGAGGGAAGGAGAAGCGATAGGAGATGGATGAAGCACAAATGGATTTCAAAACGTGATGTTTCCCCAGTCAAGGTACAAGCCAAAATGGGTTGATGATGGATGGAGTGTTGTCAATGAGGGAATTAAAGATCCCAAAACAACACGAGGATAGGGAAGGGTACATCCCACTAAGTGGTATTGATGAGGGAAGGATACATCCCAAAACACCACTAAAAGATAGGGAAGAATACCTCCTGATGATAATGAAAGTGTTGTTGATGAGGGAAGGATACATCCCAAAACAACACCAAAGGGATAGGGAATGATAATAATGGATGATGATGATGATGATGGGGGGTCAAGGCTAGTAACAAGACTGGGGACAAGACCAAGGATATGATTAGATGATTCAGGCTAAGTGGAATGGATGGGGATTAGATAGAGATGTGAGATAAGGATGAAGGATGAATGGATGGGGGAATACATGCAAGATGATAGAATGGAAAATGAGATGCAATTCTAAATGCAATTTATCATCTTTGGAGCACTGATTTTTGCTATAGCATCAAATACAAGACACCAGGGTATGAAGAACCAAGGTGAATTAGTGTCTAATGCATAAAACAAACACAACAGACAAAAAAAGCTATCCCAACACCCCAAAGTCACGAAGACCTTGGTCGGGCCAGGTATTGAGATAACCACAAGCACAGAAGGATGCCCCAGCATAACACAAGACCTCGGGGATCTTGGTGGGTACTACGTGGGACAACCAAGAAGACACAAGCGAACAAAAAAGCAAGATATTCCCCTATGTTGACCAATCAAAACACACCATAATACGATGGATCATGGCGGCCTTGACAAGTGATGATAGGGAGCTCAAATGATAAACAAAATCCAAAAGTATCAAAAGATCACAATTAATTTCAAATGTCCTTTGCCATAGGATCAGGGGATGGATGGATTGATGAGGTCTGTTAGGAAGGATGCATCATGTTGAGACCGATGATGGATACTAAGCTAAAAGATCGATATGACGCGGGATGTTCAAAATCGATTGGATCTCATGATACAAGTGGATCTCTTTTGTTAAGAACCAGCTAGATAAGGGCATAGCTTGATAGCACGACACAAGGAAGATAAGAAATGGGACTGACAAAACCTAAAGACCTAGGGGCTCGGGGGCCGATCAAAGATTAGCCTTGCCTATGTGAAAGTGCAAAGCCCTCGTAGTTCGATGAAAGGTGGACGACTGACCAAGATGGAGACCTTGATGGATGGTAAAGATAGGATGGATAAAAGGAGAAATACCGATGGTAGAAGAGCAAAGTGAAGATCGATGATGGAACCCTGGGGGCGGATCAAATGATCGACCTTGCCTACGTGAAATCGCAGAGGCAACGTAGTTTGACAAGACCAAAGGCAAACAATGGATAAAGGATGATAAGATGATGATAGGATAAGTCGATAAAAAGATGGGACCGATATGACAAGATAGGATAGACCTGTTGGATTGGATAGGATGATGTGATCACATAAAATGACTTGGGGGGATGATGTGATAGATAGATGAGTGATGAAAAGTGATAGGAGATTGCAAAGATGTGCAAGAGAGAAGTAGGGGTGATGACGATTAGATAAATGGCATTGGGTTGCATGGGGGGGAGGCCTATAGCCAGATACCAATGACAAGGGATTATGAGATGGGATGAGATGGGATGAGGATAAAGAGGAAAGAATGGATAGAGATATAGGGATGGGGATGGGAGAGATTGTTTGGATGGATAGGAATATAAGGATTGGGAGATGAAAAGGATGCTAGGATAGATGGAGAGATGGAAGGGATGCTAGGGTAGATGGGGAGATGGAAGGGATGCTAGGATATATGGGGAGATGGAAGGGATGCTATGACAGATGGATAGGGACAAAAGGATTGGGAGATGAAGGGGATGCTAGGATAGAGGGATACGAAGACAAGGATGGGCAGATGGAAGGGATGCTGTGATAGATGGATAGAGAGATGAAGCGATGTTATGATAGATGATTTCTCCAAGGACTATGTCACAAAGGAAGCAGATGCCCCCACTCTAGATATGTCATATATGATGAGGCATGAGGGACGTAAGATGAGTGGATGATAAGATAAAGGAGATAACTAGATGAGAATAGGATGGGTGACTAAGGAATATGATAGAGCATAGATGAAGAGGATGTATACCAATAGGTGTCCAAAGCATGCATAAATAGGTGCCCCTATTTTGATCAAGATCACAAGAAGGATGGAGGGAATGGGAGATAAATGGGATATGATGGTAGGATGCGGAAGATAGGTGGAATAGGGGGATTTATGAAGAGGACGGATAACAGGAAGATGGGTGCATAGCTAGAAGCATAGCGGATGGAGGGAATGCATATCAGGAAGTTGCCCCCAAGTGTAGATGGGGATTTATGCATGACGCCTGTTTGCCAGGTTTTCATCATAGTACTTATCCAAGGTGCTTGTTTGCCAAGTTTTCACCATTGGATGGATTATTTCTCCTTACTTTTTTTTTTTGACTTTTTTGACTTTTTTTACTTTTTCTTTTTTTTCTTTTTTTCTTTTTTTGGATTTTTGAATTTTTGGAGTTATGTGGATAGCAAGGGGATGAAAATGGGTAAGGATAGGGATGTTGATAAGGGGATTTAGAAGACAAGCGATAAGGATATGGATGAAGGACTCAAGCATCAAGTTCTATACGAGGTAGTAAGAGACCATGTTCGAACCGACTATTGGATGTTGGTACAACCTTATGACGTTAAATGGGTTATGCATGAGGATGAATTAGAGGGATTTGATAGGGTTGATACATGGGATAATGGATGGGATGCTGGAAAGGGTATGGATGGAATGATGGAGTGGATATGTGATGGGGAGATGTGTTCAGGACCAACATTGGCACATGTGGTGGTGGATGTGGAAAGATAATAGGATTAAGGGATGGAGAATGTGGGGATAATGGAGGAGATGGGATAGTGAATTTCGGGACATAGGGACCCAAAAAAATTTAGGAGATGAAAGGGGTGTATAATGAGCTTTTGGATTAGCGACTTTGGATGTTTTTACAGATTTTTCATGTGATGGCATTGCATCTTTTTTCTTTGGGATCCACATGGTTTTGTTCTTTGCTTTGGTGGGCCTTTGGGGCCTATGGATTTGATGTATATTTATATTTTTCTTTTCTTCACCATGTCTTTTGGAGGGGACATGGGGAGCCGTAGATTCATGTGGATGCTTGGATTTACGCATATTGTCTTTAACAACCAAAGTGCTTTTGGTAGCAATGGGATGGGTGCAAGGAGATGGATGATGTGGAGTGATGGAGGTAGGAGTATGGGGATTATGTGTAGATGGAGGATGTTTAGGTATGTGCCCTTGTTGATCTTGACTATGGGGTATGTGAGAGGGATGTTTATGATGGATGAGATGGATAGGTGATGAATGGATGAAAGGATGGATAGAACGAGATGGAGGAGGTGATTTTGGGATATAGGGGCCCAAAATAGACGTAGGACCTAGAGGAAACAAGGGCATGGTAGATGGAGGATTGGAGATGGTAGATGGAGGGATGTAAGGACCCAAAATGGATGGAGCAGATGAAGGAGGAAGATGGACAGTTGTTTTGAGGTGATACGATAGAGGAGGAGGGATGGCCACATATGATCTGGTGGGGTGATAGGAAGAGTTGATATTTCTTTTGGAAAAGGCTCGTTGAGTATGTCTAGAGGTTGTACCAACATTTTTGGATTGCGAGTCGTGAGTAGTACATCCAAGACCTTGTGGATACAAATATTCTTTAGCTTGGATGGGCTCTATAATACCTTGCTCATGAAGGCCTAAACCTTTTCCTTGATAGTTCATTCTCTTGAGCATTTGATCTAGGACAGGATTTTTGTTATTCTGGAAGAATGATGCGAGCTCATTATTAGGTGGAAGAGGAGGGTTGGTGTATATGCTTTTCTTCTGCAAGGAGGCCACCATGGAAGAATGTGAGAGTACCAAGGGGATATGCAAGCGGGGGGGATAGCATTTTTAGGCGATGATGGGGATCATGAGAAGGAGATGATGGGATAGCAACATTAGGAGAGGGAGTAGGGGCCATGATAGGATCTGGATTTGTGGTAGTAGGCTCATGCGATGGAGATGGGGATGGAGCAGTGGAAGCTTGAATGACAAGGGGATCATGGGATGAATGGATGGGGGACTGTGATCTTGAGGCGGACTAGATGGGATGGGAGGATCTTGATCTGGAGAAGGGGATATACTGGCCTGCTTTGGATTAGACTCTTGGCGTGACTCATCGTGTGTGGGAGGCATGGTAACAGAGTCTTGTTGGGACTCTTCAAGTGGGGAAGATGGAGGGATGGAAGATTCATAAGGTTCATTGGAATGGGCTTTGGTGCTACTAGGAGTGGGAGGAGTGGATTGGATTTGGGTGTCTTCGATGGATTGGGTGGATCTAGGAGTAGAGGGAGTGGATTGGACTTGGGTGTCTTCGATGGATTCGGTGGCTCTCATGGTAGGAGATGTGGGTTCAATGGTTTCAATGGTTTGATCAGTGCTAGGGGTGGTAACAACAATGATAGGTGTGGTGTGGAGAAGGGTCTCATCACTAGTGACCGTGGATGATGGATTGGGATGGCATGGTTCCATGACTTCAAGATGTGGAGTTGGGGATGGCTTCTTTGTAATGAGTCCTTGGAGAACTTCTGAAATGAAAGACTTGCATATGGTTGGCTTGGCTGGGGTGGTAGAAATGGATGAGGGATTATGGATTTGTGGACTAGGGTTAGATGGAGGAATGGGATCGAATGTAGGACTATGAGTAAATGGAGGATTGGGATTGGATGGAGGACTAGGAGTAGATGGATGAATGGGATTGGATGGAGGACTAGGAGTAGATGGATGAATGGGATTGGATGGAGGACTAGGAGTAGATGGAGGACTAGGATGGGATGGATGAGTGGGATTGGATGGAGGACTAGGAGTAGATGGAGGACTAGGATTGGATGGAGGGTTAAGGTAAGGATATTGGAGTGGTGAATTAAGATAGGGGGACATGGATTGTGGATTAAGACAAGAGGATATAGGTGGTGTAGTGGGACAAGAGGATGTGGGGGATGGATTATAATAAGGGTATTGGGATGGTGGATTAGGATGAGGATATGTGGATGTAGGATCAAGGTAACAGGGTGTGGGTGTAAGATTGGTATGGATAGACTGGGAAAGAGGATGAGGATAGGGGGACATGGATGGGAAATTTAATAGGAGTATTGGGATGGAAAATTAGGATAAGAGGATGTAGATGTTGCGTAAGGGGATGATGTAGATGAAGGAGGTGAAAAATATGGGAATGAAGAAGATATTGGATATCCATTGTCAAAGGTGGCATAAGGAGCGTGATTAGGCATGGATGAAGACATAACGGGATAACTGGAAGGGGTGATTGGATTGTGGAAAGTGGGTGGAGAAAGCTTACTAATGACGATAGCATCAAGGGGATTTATGTCATATTCTTCTTGATCGACAAGACTTTCGTTATCGTCGTCCACGTAATTAAGGTTTTCCTTGACTACTATTGATGGAGGATGGGGATTCATGATTATGAAAGGATAAATAGAATGGATAAAATATTTTGGATGGGAACAGATTAAAGCTCAAATCAAGATTTTGGTCAAGCTCATATCAGGATTGGACAAAAGCTCAGATTAGGATGATTGGATGGGATTGCTTTTAATTTTGATAGGATTTGGTAGATAGATGATTGGATTAGGTAGATGATTTGATGAATTTGATTAAATTACTAGATCAGTTTGATTAGATTGGATCAAATGATTAGATGATGTTCATTGGATAATTATGATTGGATGAACTTGATCGGATTGGTGTGCTTGGATTGATTAGATGATCAGAGGAATGGATTGGTTTGATTAGATAGGAAGAAATAAAAGGTACCACTAGATAGATCTCAAAAAATTAAACAATTTTGGTTTTTAAATGAAGTTGATTTGACGTACGGTTTGTAAATGATGGCCCTGGGAAGTTAGGGGCATGTCCACGCTGCAATGTAGGGCTTGGCCGCCCTGGGATAGTCAAATTCTTGATAAGAGGAAATGGAAGGTACCACTAGATATAAATTGAAAAACTAAGCAACTTTGGTTTTTGAACGAAGTTGATTCGACGTACGGTTTGTAAATGACAGCCCCGGGAAGTTAGGGGCGTGTCCACGCTGCAATGCGGGGCGTGGCCGCCCTGGGATGGTCAAATTTTCGATAATAGAAAATGGAAGGTACCACTAGATAGAGCTTGAAAAATTAAGTAACTTTGGTTTTTGAACGAAGTTGATTCGACGTACGGTTTGTAAATGACAGCCCCGGGAAGTTAGGGGCGTGTCCACGCTGCAATGCGGGGCGTGGCCGCCCTGGGATGGTCAAATTCTTGATAAGATGAAATAGAAGCTACCACTGGATAGAGCTCAAAAAATTAAGCAACTTTGGTTTTTGAACGAAGTCAATCCGATGCACGGTTTGTAAATGGCAGCCCCGGGAAGTTAAGGGGGTGTAGTCAACATTCT
>VDFB02175147.1:0-26920 GCA_007258455.2 Sequoia sempervirens | reverse complement strand
AATTGTTCAAAGTGTTAACCTCCAAAACTCAAATTTTCGGTCAGCTTCAAAAAATTAGAAGAAAGCTACTACAGAGAGAGGAATGATCAAGAAGAAAGTCATCGACTCGAAAGAAAAATATGATCAAGAGACAACCTTATGCTCCCTCCTAAGTTTTCACCCAGCTTGGTGGGGAAAATTTAGGAGAAACCAGGGAGCCACAAGCCCTAGGAAAAATGGTCCCCAGGGAGCCTATATATACCTAGGTGGGCCCCTAGAAGGGTCATTTTCACTATTCACTACAAGAAAATTATTGATTTTTTGAGAGAAAAGTTAGCAAAATTCTAAGTAGCAGGGAGTACAAGGTGTTGAGGTTAGAGTAGGTATGCCAAGACATTGTTGAGGGCCACAAGGTGGACCAGGTAGGTCTCTAAGCCCCTTTTTTCATGACTTTTAGCTCATTTCTAGCATGTTTTTAGTTGGCGAGGTGCGTAGGCGTCTATTTTTTGTGCCTACATCCAACATTCATGTTATTGTCCATCATAAGCACTGGGATCCTGACTCCACATTGTCATCTCATAGACATGTTGTCATCTTTGAGGGGACCATGGCAGTCAAGGAGTAATGCACGATGCACAGACATCTGCACAACACACATAGGTCTTAATTAATTTTTGTTTTCATACTAGAATTCAATGTTCTAACTCAGAACCTTTCACTTTTTTACAAGAGTACCCAGAGATTTGAGAGCATCAAAGAGGGTGAGCATTCTAACTCATTCGTGAGCAAAGGGATCATCTATTGGAGGATGAGGTCAAACATTTGCAGTGGGTCAATATTTGGCACATGTTTACCATGCCAGAGATGAGGTACCATGAAAGGATGCTGACAACCCTTATGGAGCAATGGGACACCACCATGTCATCTTTCCAGCTGCTTTGTGGAGAGATGACCATCACACTCGAGGATTTCTATCAAATCCTTGGGCTACCCATCTGTAGACGGTGGGTGGCTCTCAACGATACACGATCAATCTGGGAGTGGAGGGAGGGTGTCCTACTACACATGGAGGACCGGCAGTGGTGATGGCACGGGCCATATTTATATGCACTTGTAAGACCATGCGAGGACCACTAAACCGTTGCTCCACATAATTATTGTTGTGACCATTTCCTTCCGAATCACGATTGACGAGCAAGGCTCGCACCTTCACGGGAGCCTTGTCCACACTATCAGGGAGATGGTATAGAATAGGACTATTTTTACCTGGGGGCACAGCATGCTAGTGCACCTCTACTAGGGGCTAGGCTAGTACGTGCATTATGAGTATTGTAGTCTTACAACGTGCACACTTTTGTAGGTGAGGGCCTTCGCCCACATCATGTGCACCTGGCCTTCTGGTTTTCCCCAGCAATAGTCGTATCACATTCCCATGGCCCACTGGTATGACATGATAGGCCAAATGAGATTTGAGGACCTATAGTTTCGGTGCCTATAGTTTGACACTCTTACCACGGATGGGGTTCAGTGGAGACCCTACTGATTTTTTAGATGGGTGGAGGATAGCAGGTACCTGAGGAACCTGTAGCAGTACCATTTTTTGATCAGCTGTAGAGATTATATTATAGTACCCTACTACTAGAGTTAGGTCATACGGTAGCATGGCTAACCTTAGACTATTCCAGCAGATGTTCCCACCTATACTAGGGCTTATAGGAGTGCAGCAAGGGTTGGGGATCGCCCTTGCCCCACTATTACTAATATTGTCCCCTTAGATGATGATTCTGATCAAGATCAACTGCCCATAGTTGCGGCAGATAATGTTGGAGTAGCTGCATATTTTGCACAGTGGTGGGAGAGGCATCGTTCTACTCCTGTGTTTAGTGAGGGTGCCCCGAGAGGGGATCCTGGTCCATAGGGGGACTTGCCACCCCAGCCCCCATAAGACAGGTGGAGAGGTTGGCAGCAGGTCAACTAGGAGGAGGCACCATAGGAGGAGAAGATGGAACCACCAAGACCAAGGTGGTGGAGGAGGTTAGATCCCCCACTAACTAGCCCCATCTCTTCAGCACCGCCAACTTCCACTGTAGAAGCAGCAACTCTAGCATCATCGAGAGTGGCCACCGATGCTGGAGACGTAGGTCCCAGCACCGACTCTCACTCTGACCCGACATGGCAGCCAAGGGACCCAAGTATGCGGGACATGTTTATGTTTTATACCTTTAGTTTTCTATTTCTGATATATGTATATACATGCCATGTTATACTGATACATATTTCTTTCTTTGTGGTTGTAGAGGACGCACAGGGATGGACTAGGCTTATAGCTCGGTGTATTTTTGAGGTTGCCCCTAACATGCCAATCCAGAGGTTAGTCCTTGAGGCTTACTAGCCAGCATCTGTAGGATGACATGCCCCCAATTTTGAGCCAGTTGTGCACTTAAGGACCACCTACGAGGAGCAGGGTGAGGATATTGTATAGCTTCATGCAGAGTTGACAATTGTTCGAAGACAATGTGACTAGCTATCAGGGGGAGCTACAGACGACACTCTCCAAGTGAGACACGATAGTGAGGAGGGTTGATGTTGTTGAGCACGTGTGTGACACCCTCTAGAGCCATCTTGATGACCTCAACAGGCAGCCGACGATTGTGATCCCGACAGATGTTCAATGACTACAAGATGAGTTTAGGAAGATAGAGGTGATGATATCCTCCTTGTAGGGAGAGATCAAAGGGATGCAGGCAGCTTTTTCTCTATCACGCTCACACCAATCATGCTCCATGACCACCATTTAGCCCCTCCTCAGGGTACTAAAGCATCCACCAGACCTAGAGGGCTCTAGGAGCCATGCATCCCAATGATTAGAGGCTCATCATTAGTTTTGTACATCATTTTTGTAGCGAGATACATATGCATACATATATACTTGTAGATCTTTTGTATAGACACATATTCAGCAGCGACTCATTTTTTATAGTAGTGGCCCAATACATGTACATGAAATTTCATACATACATGCGTATATATATATATATATATGGATACATCGATTCTGATTTCATGGTATTGTTTATTTGGATATGTATGTTCTTTTTTTTTCACATGTGTTTATGCTATGAATATGATATTCTCATATGGATGTATACTTACATTAGATGCTAACATGATTTAATAAACACACATGGTTGTATGCTATTAAAATACAATGATGATCTAATCATCTTAAAAGATGTAATGTAATGCATGGTCACACACACGCAATCATATCATAACACAAAAAAAATCATAATGTGTTAATGAATAATGTCAACATATGTAGTGCTACTGCCCTTCTATATAGAGAATACAACAAATATGACACATAGAACACTATGTGTAGTATAACCGCAGATGTATCACATTAATGGGATATTTTAAAGGTGTTCCATCCATAGACGATAATCCATTGGCACTCAAACCATACATGGAGATCAAAATGTAAGGGCCTAACCAATTAGGATTTAACTTTCCTCTCTAATCAAGTGGTGCATTTACATTTCTCTCATTTTCACAGAGAACCAGATCTCCTATTTTAAAATTCCTAGGAAGAACACTTTGATTATATTACCTAGATAACGACCATTTGTAAGCTTTAAGATTTTTGAGGGCCCATAAATCGCGCTCATTGAGCATCTCTAGCTGATGCAAATGGTTGACTTGGTAGGTTTCATCATCAATTAACCCTTTAAGGGAAACTCGTAAAGATGGAATTTCCAACTCCAAAGGCATAATAGCTTTGGCACCATACACAAGGTTGTAACACATTGTTCTCGTAGTCGTACGAACACTCATGTGATAGGCCCACAAAGTGTACATTAATTAAATATTCCAATCTTTACCGTGATTATTAACTGTTTTATGGACAATAAACTCAAGATTTTTGTTAGACACTTCTACTTGACCATTGGATTGCAGATAGTACGATGTGGAAAACCTATGCTAAATATAAAATTTCTCGAGGAACTACTTCAATTCCTTGTTCTTGAATGGTGTACCATTGTCAAAAACAAAGTGTAGTAGGCAATCCAAATCCAGAATTGATGTTATTCATGAAGAAACTACACATAGCTTCAGTGTTCATGGATCGAATTGGAATAGCTTCGACCCATTTCGTGAAGTAATCTGTAGTGGTAATAATAAAGGTATGTCCCTTGGAAGAAGGAGGTGATATTTTTCCAATAATATCCAATCCCCATTTTGCGAATGGCCAAGGAGAAGTTTGATTTTGTAATTCTTGGGTAGGTGCATGAATAAGATGACTGTGTTGCTTACATTGAAGGAATTTCTTGACAAAATCAAAGGAATCTTGTTTCATCATTTTCCAATAGTACCCCATGTGTATCAATCTTCTTTCCAAGGATCTACCACTAAAATATCCACCCCCAGAGCCTGAATGGGCTTCCTTAAGGGAAAGGGGTATTTCTGCTTTAGTGAGACACCTGAGAAGCAAGTCGTTATAGGTTTTTTGATAAAGAACATTAGATAGAATAAAATAACGTGTTGACAACTTTCTTATACAAGTGCAATCATTCTTTGTTGCATCATTCAGAAAGTTTCCAGTCTTTAGGTAGTTATAGATATTACAAAAACATTCACCAGAATCCACATGGGAACACACAAGGGACTCAACTTTAGGTTGGTTGGGAACTACGGGGGTCCACAGGACCTGAACCATGAAGTGGTATTCTTTTGTATCTTCTTCTGAAGGTACAAAGGAAGCAGTGCTTTTTATGGAATCAACATGTCTATTTTCTCTCCTAGGGAAACTGTTTATCATGAAAGAGGAGAATTTTTTAAGCAAGGACAAGGCAAGGTCTCGATATCAAGACAACTTACTTTGCTTGGCTTGATAGGTTCTAGTTATTTGGTTCACAATAAGTTTAGAATCATCTAGAATACAAAGACATTTGATTCTTAGCACAATCACGACATGTAAGCCAACAATAAGGGCTTCGTACTCAGCGATGTTATTGGTACAAGGACAATATAATCGAAAGGATAGAGGAAATAGTTTACATTCAAGGAATATCATAACCACACTATCTCTAGAACTAGTTTGACACCTCGATCCATAAAAATACATTTTCCATTCGAGGTCATGATTAATTAGAAAAATATTTTCATTGGAAAACAAATCCAACCCCAAAAAGGAGCAAGATGAGGGACCGTCTTCTAGTTGATCTACAACCGCTTGACCCTTTATTGACTTCTGAGTAACAAACTTTATGTCGAACTCAAAAAGCAACAAAACCCATTTCGCTAATCTTCCAGCCAGGTTAGCACTAGAGAATAGATGCTTCAAGAGATCCATTTTTTCTATGACGTGTGTTCCAGCATGAAGAAGATAGTGTCTCAACTTCTGCGTAGTGAAGATGAGAGCAAGGTATTGCTTCTCCATGGAGGAATAACGGGTTTCATGGTCAACTAGAACACAGGTAATGTAATAGACTGCTCTCTCCTTCCCTATGTCATCATATTGAGCTAAAAGAGTTACCAAAGCATAGGGTGACATGGCAAGGTAAAGAAAAATGGGTTTGTCTTGCATAACCAGCATCAATATGGGAGGATTGGCCAAGTAGGCTTTGATTGACTCAAAGGATTTCTGACACTCTTCATCCCATATGAAGTGAACATCCTTTTTCAATAAACAAGTGAAAGGAAGGGTATGATCAACCAATTGAGATATAAATCTACGAATTTATTGAATCCTCCCCTATAAAATTTGTAACTCGGTGATGTTCCTTGGTGGAGGCATGTTAACAATGGCATCAATATTTTTTGTGTCAACCTCAATTCCACAGTGAGAAACTATAAACCCCAAAATCTTTCCAACATCAACGCCGAAGACACACTTATGAGGATTTAGTCTCGTCTTATAGATTCAAAGCCTTTCAAAGATAAGATGAAGGTTCTTTACATGATCTTGACAGGTTATTGATTTTTCCAATATATCATCAACGTAATCTTCTAAGATCTTATGGATAAAATCGTGAAATATCAGGGCTATCACCTATTGGTAAGTTTCCCACATTCTTTAATCCAAAGGGGATGACCACATAATAGAAATTACCTCACGGGGTAGTGAAGGTTTTCTTCTATTGATCATTCAGGTTAATACAGATCTAATTGTAACCTGAGAAGCCATCCATGAAAGATAGTAATGCATGGCCTGTAGTCAAGTCGACAATCATATCTATATTAGGCAATGAAAAATATTTCTTAAGAGAAGCCTTATTAAGATCATGAAATTCAATACATATATGAATACGACCATTAGGCTTACTAATGGAAACTATATTTGAAATCCAAGGGAAACAGTCAATTGGATGGATAAAGTTTTCTTTCAACAGTTTCTCTATCTCAGTCTTGACCATCAATGCAACACTGGGATTGATCTTTCGGATTTTCTACTTAACTGGCTTGGCATCAGGACATAAGATGATATTTTGAACCACTATAGACTCATCAAAACTAGGAATATCCTCATATTTTCAAGCGAAGATATCAAGATGAGAATACAAAAGATCGAAGTGTTCATCTACCTCTTCCAAAGAGAGACACTTCTCAATCTTGATCGATTTTTCTTAGGATTTAGGATCCCTAGAAACTTCAATAGTATCTCCTTTGAGAAGGGATCTATGGTCTTCAGGATGAGAGATCATGACATCATCACCGACATTAGATAGAGGGTCTTCCTCATCAACACTCAAAACAGATTCTCCAAAGTATGCTTGTCTATGCAAGTGCTACGGGAACTTTTTTTTTTGATGATAAGGAGGCAATGGGGAATAAGCACCTAGAAATTCCTCTAGCACTTCATCTAAAGAGAAGACATCTAGAGGGACCTTCTTGGCCTATCCCCTTTCCTTTATTAACTCAAGATGAACCAAGCTCAATGGCTCGGCTGAAATCATATTAACACTCCACCAAGGCTTTTGCTTGGACTGTTCTATAGAGCATCCCAAACCTAGATAGCATTGTCACGGCTTGAACTTTATAGGGACCTTAAATCCTTGCTCGATATGCCCTAGGCCTTTCTATCCATAACCATATTGAGAAGTGAGCTCATATCTAAACCTGTAATGAGTTTGCAAAACCTTAGGAGGTGGAAGCTCCACGTAGAGCATTTCATTCCACCAATGGATGTCGAACGTCTCTATGGGAGTACTCCCACATTCTTTACCAAGATCACAAATTTTAACCTCTTTTTTAGGAGCAAGATTACTCTCCTCAGCACAGGAAGGAGTGATATCCTAAACAAGATCACACTTCTCCACCTCTGTGGGAGTATCATCCACCTTTTTTTCAAGGGTACCTAGAAGTTCTATGCAAGAGGGGTTTGCCTTGTATTCTACAATGAAGAATTCAAATAAATTCAAGGAGCCCCAATCATCACCAAGGAAAGCATTCATTTGAGAAGCAGACGAGGGAGACTCAAGGTTCTATGCTTTAGGTAGTTCTTCATTTCCAATACTCACTCTAGGAATAACTTCTAGAAAGGGTATTGATGAAGAAAATTCCATAACATCAGCAGTCAAATATGGAATACAATTCTTGAGAGTAGATACAATCGAACCACGACTGGCAGCTGCCAGCTCGCAAAGGTGAACAACTTTTGGATCTACTTTAATTGTAGCTTCTTGATTATTTGCAATGAACTTCAAAGAATGGTGTAAAGTAGAAGTCACTGCACCCATAACATGAATCCAAGGTCTCCCCAAGAGGATTTAATGGGCCAGACATCACATAAACCAATGTAAGGTAACGGGACCTAGCTGCAAAGTTAGTATTATCGTACCTAGAGCTTGACAGACGACATTATTGAATCCATGAATGTACAAGGAGGAAGCCGCTAAGGAAGATGAATCAATTTTAATATTAGGTAATAGGTCCATAACATAGATGTTGAGAGTTAAACCAGTGTCAATGACAGTACACCTAATATCGATATTGTTAACATTAATTATAATCATTAAGGGATCTGCTTGCTTATGCACATCCGGAGGTGGGATTTCTTGTGGGTGGAACATGATATTTGGAGAATCCACGTGAATATGAGCTAAAAATGCATTAACATACATAGGCCTAGCAGAGGAAGGAAAGAGAATCTTTTGTAAAGCTTCCTGAAGCATCTCCTGATAAACTGGAGCAGTGTGAAGCAAGTCCCAAAGCAAGATCTTAGACAGAGTAATGCGGAGCTGCTTGACAAGATCATAATCACCTGGTGCTTTGATCACAGGTTTAGGTGTTGAAGGAAGGTTTGGTTGAGAAGGTGGTAAAGGAGTAGGAACAAATGGTTGTGATGTAGGAATGAAAGGTTGTTGATCCAAGTTCTATTTATTTCTCCTTGTAGGATATGTGCTCCAGACAACATTATATGATGTAGAGAAAGTAGCTTTCATGAACCTTGAATATAAGCCTAATGAATTGCTACAACATGAAATCCCATAGTCAGTAGAGTCGGCTAAGGTCACATAAATGATGGGTTTCTTAGGGCTCAGAGGAGCCATAGATACCACCACCACATTTACTAACTCGTTAGCTTTCTGACAGGAAATTTTCTCAAGATATTTATGGATAGGGGAGAGCGCTTCTAAGAATTCATCTAGAGTGTCTTCCAACATATTGAAATCTTCCTTAGAAAAGTGATTATCATGAACATGCAAGATCATGAAGAAAGATCCGATGTTCACGTCAGGTTCACCAAAATGTCATATAAGAGGGATTTGCTGCACACCGGTCTCTCCTTTCTCAAGAGATCATCAGGGTACAAACTAACCTTATACACCTTAGAATAACGGTTTAGTAGAAAGATAAGAAACTAAGACTCAGTTACATTTTGAGGAAAAACCACTAGAGACCCTGAGAGAGCAAAACCAAGAGATTTTTGCCTCAAAAGAGGGAATTCTTGGCCAAAGGACATCAGTGTAGTTTCAGGACACCAGCATGGAATGCTGGTGTCCTAAGCAATAGAGAACTCAGGAACTTGAACAGACATAAACAATCTTTACTTCTAAGCTTGGGTCTAAGGTGTACTAGATGATATAACTAGTCAGAAAACTAGAAATTGAAATGACCGCAAGGATGCTTGAAGAAAGCTTACCTTTCTCTAGATGTCTGGATCTTCACTCCTGTTGGAAGAATGAAGAAAAATGATCATCTCTATAGTTTTGTGTCGTCATTGATGTCACCATGTTGTGATTGCAATTCTAAGTCAGTGCTTGATCTAGTATTTTGGTCCAGTATTTGAACTAGTTTTTCAAGATTCACCCTCCAATATTCTAGTTCGCAATCCTCCGCAGTTGATAGTTACTCCTTGCGATTTTGGGAAACTGTTTATGGTCATTGAAGGCATGTATGTTCATAATTTATTATGCTCTAATACTCATATGACATATTAGCATTACTCTATTGATTTATTTTTGCAATGAAGTCTATTTCTAGTTGACTTCTTGGATTAGTTGTGATATGATGAATTAATTTTGTTATGTAGATATATGTGCGACCTATCTTAGGTCTATGCCGACATGATGTAGCGTATTAAGAGTTTGAATTTCTATGTGGAAATATTTTGTGAATACTTGAATCCAACAGGTTGGTATTTTTGGTAAGCAAAGAAATGCATCTAATTAGGCCAACCTAATTGATGCTTGTGGATAGATCAAGTATATATATATATATATGAGTGTGTGTGTTGAACAATATTTGGAGTCGGTGTCTGTGTGTGTAATCAATGAAGCAATTGTGAATGTGAAGTTGAAGAAGAGAAAAAAATGATGAAGTGTGTTAAGTTTGTCTATTGAGCATCACCAGAACTACATCAACACTTGTTAGGTGCACTATTTTTAGTTCATTTTGGCTATGAAGTCCAATTTTGTTTTGTGAATCCTTTTGTAGGTAGTGAGCCTCCATTGTAAGGAGTAATATTTTGTATTTGGATAGTGAGTCCTCTTCAAGGAAATGAGCCCTTGGCAGTGAGCCTTATATATTTATTTTTGGAACTACTTTATATTATGAGTTAATCCTCACCATGGTTTTTCCCTTATTGGGTTTTCCACATAAAAATCTGGTGTTCATGTCTTGATTTTACTTTTTGTTATTTGTGTTTCATGTTCATTCTTAATAACAGAATAGTGTGATTGTGGAATTGATAAGTGTTGAAGTTTTAAGTTTGAAGTTTTAGGACAACTGATTCACCCCCCCTCTCAATTGTCCCATGCATTTTTAACAACTCCGAGATCCCTTTCATGACCTACACACAAAAGAATGAGAGGAAGATTGTTGGGTGGCTATATAGGGGCCTGCCTTAGTCAGACCCTCGTTTAGGTGTTCCCACCACCACGAATGGCCAAGTTGGAAAGGATTGTAAATGAAGTAAGTAAAGTGTGTGGTGAAATGAAAACCCTCTCAGGAGTAGAACCCGAACCACAAAGCATGTGGTGAAAGAAAAACCCGCTCAAGAGTAGAACCCACACCACAAGATAGTAAATGAACAAGTAGAAAAGGAAAGTAAGAGAGAGAGTGTTACCCACGAGCCTAGAGCCTCTTTGGAGTACACAGACTCACTGTTGAATGCTTGCTTAAAATTTGTTGTTGTTGGGAGGACCTTAGTCCGACATGACTTCACTTGTGAGAGCACTGCTATCAAAGATGAGGAGGAATCAAAATTAGAGCAAGTAACAAGAAAACTTGAGTGAATGTCTTCCAACCCCCAAATGAGAGCCAAGGGGTTTTTGATGCTTGCAAGGGTGGAAAAGAGCAATTACTTTCAGAATGCAACTGCTAGGACACATGTCTCAAGGGTTAGTATTCTAGATTCTTCATTTCTAACTCGGGAAACTGCCAAGATGCTAGCATGCCACACAGACATCAAAGCATTGCACATGCATCCAAAGCCTAGATTCTTTGGAAACGTGTTGCTAGGATTCTATCACTCAGCCACAAGTCTGCATGGAGTCAAAATCACAAAATTTCAACCCATGGGATTTTTTCATTAATGTTTCAAGGCGTCATAAATGCTAGGAAAAAATGTCAGAATGTGGAATTTCCCGTAGGTGCAATTTTGCAACATTACATAAAGCCATGGAATTGATACATACAAATCTATCGACCAACAAGAATGAAAAGCATCAATGGAGAAACACATTTCACGCTATTAATAGATGATTATTCAAGAATGACATAGGTAACTTTTCTTAAAGTTAAATCTCAAGCTTTAGAAAAATTCAAAAAAAAATAGAGATATGGTTGAGAATAAGATTGGATCAAGGATTAAATTTTTAAGGTTTGAAAGAGGTGTAGAATTCACTTCTAATGAATTTGAAGAAATTTCTTTGTAGCTATACCACCTCAAAAAAATGAAGTTATTGAGAGAAAGAATGGAAGTATTCAAGAAATGGCTAGAACAATGTTAAATGAAGCCAAATTACCTGATAGAAACTAGAAGGAAGTAGTTCATACTACTATTTATATTCTTAATAGAGCAAAATTAAGAGAAAATAATGATAAGACGCCATATGCATTATGGAAAGGCAGAACTGCATCTCTGAATTATTGTAGAATATTTGGAAGTAGATGTTTTATAAAAAGGGATGAAGACACGAGTAAATTTGAGATAAGATTTGATGAAGGGATATTTTTGAGTTATTCAACTACAAGAAAATCTTATAAGTGCTACAATAAATTTTTACATAATATAGTTGAAAGTGTAAATGTTGGAGTGGATGAAGATTACTCTTAGCTGGTACAAAAAGATGATATGTATTCAAAAGTCCCTACTTATGAACAAAAAGAAGAATTTGCAAAAGAAGTCATAAGAAGAGAGTGATGCTAATGAAGAAGAGAAACCAAACACTACTCCTAAAGCTCCACCCAATTTTTTCAAAAGAGATCATTCTGAGAAGCAAATTCTTGGAAACAAAGCTAGTGGTGTCATGACAAGAAGAAATCTTGCACAACAAGAATAGGTAAACTATTTTTTACTCTCTAAAATAGAGCCTAAACCTTATGAAGAATTTAGTAAGGATGAAAGTTGGATTGATTATATGAAAGAATAAATTAGTCAAATAGAGAAAAATAAAACTTGGGAACTTGTTCCTAGGCCTAGTAATAAGAATGTCATAGGCTCAAAATGGGAGTTTAGAAATAAATTGAATGAAGATGGAAAGATAAAAAGAAATAAAACTAGATTAGTCTGCAAGGGCTATTCTCAAGTTGAGGGTATATATTTTGATGAGAAATTTGCACTTGTTGCTAAGCTTTAAACTATTAGATTTTTTCTCGCATATTCAGTTTATAAAAATTTCAAAGTATACCAGATGGATGTAAAATCTATATTTCTTAATAGTTATTTGGATGAGGAATTTTATATGGATCGACTTGAAGGATTTATTGTGACTGAAAAAGTTTCTATATAGTTTGAAATAGGCCCCTAAGACCTGGTATTCTAGGCTAGACAAATATCTGCAATAATAAGGGTATAAAAAGGTATTGTTGACAATTATTTATATTTCAAATGTTAAGGTGAACATATATTGGTTTTTATTGTTTATGTTGATGATATCATTTTTGGTAGTAACTATGATAAGATGTGCAAAGTTTTTTCTTTTGTAATGTAGAAAGAGTTTGAAAAAATAGATCAATCATTATATAGATCCATGATTGGAAGTCTCTTAAATCTCATAGCAACAAGGCTTGATATCATGCAAGTTGTTTGTATTACTTCTATATTTCAAGCTACTCCTAAGGTGATGCATGTCAAGGCTATGAAGAGAATTTTCAGATACTTAATTGAAGATTACTTTAGAATATGGTCTATGGTATCTTGTTGGTAATGATTTGAATTTAACTGCATACACTGATGCAGATTGGGTTGGTTGTGTGGGTGATAGAAAGAGCACTAATGGTGATGCATTATTTCTAGGAGATATTATTGAATACACAAGACAACTAAGAGGGGGGCGAATCAATTGCACATTAAAATATAAAAATCCTCATTAACATTTAGATCTGCATTAATCCTTAAACCCTTAACAACCATTAAACCCTTATCATGTGCATTAGTAGAATGTAAAAATGAGAAAAAGTAATGCAAACACATCCATACACATGAGAAAACTAGATTTACATGGAAAAACCAAGAAGGGGAAAACCATAGTGAGGATTAACTCACAATATAAAGTAATTGCAACACTAAATACAATAGGCTCACTACTAAAAGAAAGAAGGGCTCACAACTAGAATAGAAAGAAGATAGAAGATTCTTAAAATGAGAAAACCATCTCAAAGAAACAAAAAAAATTCACCACTACACCACCAGAACATTCACATTCTCTTTGTAGAATGTATACACCTTCTGCTCACTACTTCTAGTAGTCTTAGTCATTAAATCTCACACTATACTTCAAACTTTTCTACTTCACATCATAATTCACATCACACCCACTTCAGATCATAATCCTTCATCAACTCAACACAAACACACACAAACACACACACACACACACACACACACACACACACACACACATATATATCACCCTCAACCTTAAAAATCAATCTACAATGTCGGCTATGCACCTCAAATGTGCAAATTCAAATTAGGTCAGCACCAAAATATTCTTGTGGTGGAAAGGAATGAATGTGGACCACATAGCACCTTGCCTCATACCTAAATCCGCATATACACACCACACCATGCTTCCACAAACATCGATACATATCTGCCATTAGTGTAAACACCCAAGGTTGACCGAACCTATGTTAACACCATTAAACAATTAAGTACATGCTTCTTCAAATTCAAAGGTGACTTGTAGACCACATACAACACTTAAAAACAATTTGGAATATTCCATCAATGCCATAAAATCTAAAAATTTCTTCACAACATCATACACTTGAAGAGCATACTCATTATGTACAACCAGTTAACCTTCAACATATTGTAACTAATGAATTCAACCTTACAAAGTACCAAACTTTGAAAAACTCAAACTTAAGATAGGTATGAGAAATATAAGAACACTTCCATATCTGTGAGACCAAAAACCACCATGTGGAGAAATCCAAAGTAAAACCATTTCTCCCATAAAGTATTGCAACATAGTTCACATACTTGTGAACACAACTTCTTCTATTGAACGATCTAGAACCTGTAACTCTAGATATAACACCTTTGAACACCTCTGATCAACATATTTGAACCATACAGGTAGATATTCAACCATTAATAAATGTGGAGAAAAACACCGAACACTACTCTACCACATTGAACACTCTTTACCACACTATTTCCTCTTTTATTAAAATTTTCTCAAAATCACTTGGAAACCAAGCACCAAAACATCATCTCAACATCTGCAACACCTTCCCAGCATCTCAAACACATAAGAGGTTGAACATCCACAAACATGTGCTCATCAAAGAAGTTGACATCGGTGATACTAATGACAATATAATGCAACCAATCAAGGCATCTCCATAGGTTGATATCAATGCAACAACAAAGATCTATTGACATCAATGACAACACATAACTCCAACAATCTCCCCCTTTTTCATTGATGGAAACACATAATATGAAAGACAATCAACACCAACAACAAATATGATCACCAACTCATATTTTTTACCATAGTGCATGTTGCTCCCCCTTACACAAACATCAACTCTTTCCAATACTTTCTCTTTTACAGGACTTCTCTCTCCACCTTTCTTCATATGGATTTTCAGTTAACTCTCTTCCCATTTGAAATCAATGGAAAATGGAAACACATGTTTCCTTTTCTTTGCTTCCCCTTTGACATCAATCACACATACTCACTCCCCCCAAGGGCAACAACTATAAGGGACAACATCTATTCTTAAACTATATTTGCTTTTACTGAACTCTATTTTCTTTAGACCTTCTCTGCACACTCCCCTTGACTACAACAACCAACAATGCCACTACCTACTCCACTAGAGAGGTAGCTACCAACATCAGTCCAAAAAAGGAATTAATATTAAAATCCATTGGATTGATGCATAACCTTATTTATCTAATTGAAAGAAGTAGGGGCAATAACCTCTTACTTCTCCAGGAGATACTCAAAAGCATCGTTATGAAGATCCTTAGTGAAGATATCTACATTGTGACCCTTAGCAGGCACATAGTCCAATTTAGCCTCATTATCTGCAACCTTCTCTCTTAGAAAGTGATATCAAATTGAGATATTCTTTTTCCTTGAATGCATTAACAAATTATTTGAAATTTTGATAGCACTTTTATTGTCACATAGGATAGGAACTAGTTCATCATTTGACACTTTGATATCCTTCAAGCTTTGCTTCATCCACAACATCTATGTGCAACATGATGTTGCAGAAATGTATTATGCCTCTATAGTAGATAATGACAATGAATCCTACTTCTTTCTTAGCCAAGACACCAACCTACTTCCAAGAAAGAAAGCACCACCATTTGCACTTCTCCTATCATCCACACTCCCTACCCAATCTGCATCTGTATAAGAACGTAGAGAGAAATTAATATCCTTTGGATACCACAAGCCATGTTTTGGAGTGTCTTTTAAATATTTGAATATTATTTTTGTTGTGGCCACATGTGACTCTCAAGAATCTTCTTGAAATACAGCCATAAGACAAATTGCATGCATGATATCCAATCTAGTAGCAGTTAGATATAGCAGTCCTCCAATCATTAATCTATACTTGCTTTGATCAACCTTGGGAGATTCTTCATTCTTACTCAGTGTGCAACCAATAACCATAGGATTACATACCGGTTTAGAGTCTTCCATCCTAGATTTATTTAGCATTTCCTTGGCATCCTTTGATTGTGAAATAAATATACCTTTCTCTATCTACTTGATTTGAAGTACACGGAATAAATTCATCTCCCCAAATATAGAAATCTCAAACTCTTTATGCATATCTTTGACAAATCTCTTACACATGCTTTCATTTCCTATAAATATTATATCATCAAAATACACAACCAAAATCAAGATTTTATCTTTCTCAACTTTAAAATAAATATTTCTATTTGTGGTGCCTTTATTGAACCCTTTATACAACAAGGACCTATCCAATCTTGCATACCAAGCTTTGAGAGCTTGCTTGAGTCCATAAAGTGTTTTCTTCAACCTGTAGACTATATTAGGATTATCTAATAGATGAAAGCCTTTTTTTTGTTCAATGTATACTTCTTATTCCAACTCACCATTCAAGAATGTAGACTTTAGATCCATCTGATAAACTTTGAAATCCTTATGTGCTACAAAATCCAAAAGCATCCTAATAGCTTCCATCCTTTTCATCGAAGAAAATGACACCTCAAAGTCTATTCCTTCTAATTGTGAGTAACCTTTACACATAAGTCTTGCCTTGTTCCGAACAACTTCTCCACTCTCATTTAGTTTGTTATGGAACACCCACTTAGTTCCAATCACATTCTTGTTCATTGGTCTTGGGAAAATTTCCCAAGTTTGATTCTTCTCAATCTGCATCAATTCTTCTTCCATAGCCTTGATCCAAAATTATTTTTTGCATGCCTTAATCACTATTTTAGGTTCAACTTTAGGAAGTAAACATAAATTTACTTGGTCTTCTATCATAGCATCCTTTCTTCTTTTCAATACACCTCTAATTTTTTCACCAATGAGCTAATCTTCAAAATGATTCTTTTGCACATACTTAGGGGTCCTAGGGATCCTTTATAGAGCTTCTTCCTCTTCAACGTACACTTCTCTTTCCTTAACTTCATCCTTTCCTTCTTCTCTATAAGAGGACTCATCTAATTCATATCCATCTATCAACATTGAGCTTTTATGTAAGTCTTCATCTACTTTGACACTTGCACTTTCAACAATTCGTTTTAGCCTCTTATTGTAGCACTGGTAAGCCTTACTCTTTGTAGAGTATGCAAGGAATATTCCTTCATCATATCTAGCATCAAAATTTCCTTAGTTTTCTTCATCTCTTCTAATATAACATTTTCTTCCAAACACTCTAAAATACTTGACAATAGTTCTTCCATACCACAATTATAGGGAGTCTTTGAACTATTTGTCCTTGCTTGTGCTTTGTTAAGTATATAGACTATAGTATGAATTACTTCTCTCCAGTAGAAATCTAGTAGATTTTATTTCTTCATCATTGTCCTTGCTACTTCCTGAACAATCCTATTCTTCCTTTCCACTAGAGGAGTCCTAAGAGTTGACAAATGTCTCTTTATTCCATGATTTTCAAAAAAACTGTTAAAATGATTGAAGGTGAACTCTCCACCTTTGTTAGATCTTAAACATTTTATTTTCATATCCATTTCATTCTAAACCATAGCTTTGAATGCCTTTTTTTTTCTAGAGCTTCTAATTTCTCTTTGAGAAAAGTTACCCAAGTCAATCTAGAGTAATCATCAATCAACAAGATGAAATATTTATCACATTGAAAACTTCTTGTTCTTGTAGGTCCAAAAAGGTTTGTATGCATCAACTCCAAAGGTCTTATGGTAGATTATTCTTTGAAATTGAACCTTTTTCTTGTTTGCTTCCCAACTTGACATTCCTTATAAACCACATTTATAGGCTTTGGAATCTTTGGTAGATATCTCATAGCTTGAGCAAAGTTGATTCCAACCAGGCTATCAAAATTGATTTGACACATTCTTCTATGCCATAGCCAACTTTCATTGATTTTTCATAAATCATATACCATTAGCACCCTTAAGTTGATACACATTTCCATCTATCCTTCCTACAACAACCAGAGTTTCAAATCCTCTTTTGATCTCATAGCCACCATCCTAAAATACAAGATTATATCATTTGCTACACATTTTTCCTACACTTAGAAGATTATTCTGGAGCACCTTAACATAAAGAAAATCATTTGCATTATTATTTCCATCAAAACTGATTGAACCTTTTCCACATGTCTTAGTAGATGTATCATCACCAAACTTAACAAGACCTTCAAACTTCTCAAGTTTTAAAGACTTACTCTTATCACCTATCATGTTATTTGAGCATCCACTATCAATAATCCCATTTTTTTGTCCTCTCTAGCATGAATAATAGTCACCATAGTTCCATTATGACCTACTTTTGGAGCAACTTCCTTCATACATCTATTAGAGTTAGCAAAATTAGTTCCAACATTTAGAGCTATGAACAAGCATTGAGTATCCTCATCATCAAGGTAATCAGATTCATCATTAGATATACTGGTATCTTCTTTTTAGCATAGTAACTTCTCTTAATTGATTTACCTTTATTCTCCTTAAATATATCATTTGAAGCTTTGAATGGACATCTTAAATCATAATGGACTATATTTCCATAATTGAAACATTTGAAAGGTAACTTACCTTTGTATTTTATAATTCCCTTTTTCAATTTCCTCACAAATTTTGCTTCTAGCTCATTAAACTCATCTCGATCAGATTCCTCACTCTTCTTTTCTTTTCCAAATTTAAAAGAAATCTATTTTCTTGAATCACTTGGACCAAATTATCTCAATTAAAAAGTAGTTAAAGCATTAAACAAGTGATCTCTAGAATAATGATCTAAATTTTGAGCTTATTCACTAGTAAACACCTTATGACTATAAGATTTAGGAAGATTTCTTAATATCTTTACCACCTCATCTTATTCAATTTTTCCTCTAAGGCCTCTGATGAAATTGACAACTTCATCCACTCTATACATGTATCCTTTAATATCTTCATCTTCTGTCATCCTTAAGGTTTCAATCTTAGTCTTCAGATTTTGCATCTTAGCTTGCTTGACCTTATCATCTCCTTCATAGATTCTTTCCAAAAAAATTTGGATCTCACCAATAGTTTTAAGACTCATAACTTTCACAAGTTCTAAATTAGAAATACCACTCAAGAGAGCATACCTTACTTTTCCATTGTTCTCATATGCCTTGATCTCATCATCAGTACTCAAAACATTTGTAAGAATTGTCTATCTAGTTTCAATAGACTTCCAAACTCCAAACCCTAGAGAAATGAGGAAACCTTCCATCATGGTTTTCTAGAATGCATAATCAGATCCATCAAATAGAGGAGCCTCCTTCTTGTGCACCATAATAGATCTACCTCAAATGATTAAGCTTTCTTCTAAAGAACTTTTCTTTGATACCAATTGTTAAATGCACAAGACAATTGAGAGGGGGGTATGAATCAGTTTTACATTAAAACATAAAAACTCTCATTAACATTTAGATCTACATTAATCCTTAAACCCTTAACAACCATTAAACCCTTATCACGCATTAGCAAAATATAAATATGAGAAAAAGTAATATAAACACATCCATACACATTAGAAAACTATATTTACATGGAAAACCCAAGAAGGGAAAAACAACAGTGAGGATTAGCTCACAATATAAAGTAATTGCAACATCGAATACAAAGCTCACTATCAGAGGGCTCACTTCCCAAAAGAAAGAAGAAGATAGAATCTTATTATAACAATAAATCCATTTTAAAGAAATAGAAAATTTCCACCACTGCACCACCAGAACATTCACACTCTCTCTATAGAATGTAGACACCTTCTTCTCACTACTTACATTAGTCTTAGTCGTTATAGTTCACTCTACACTTCACACTTTCACACTTCACATTATAATTCACATCACACCCACTTCACATCATAATCTTCCATCAAATCAACACATATATACCATCCTCAACCTTGAAAACAATCTACAAGGTCAGTTATGCACCTCAAAGATGAAAATTTAAATTAGGTTTACACCAAAACATTCCCATGGTGGAGAGGAATGAAGGAAAACCACATCACACCTTACCTCGGACCTAAATCCACATATACACACCATGCCATGCTTCCAAAAACACTGAAGCATATCCACAATTAGTGTAAACACACAAGGTCAATTGAGCCTATGTTAAAACCATTAAACAATTAAGTACACACTTCTACAAATTCAAATATGACTCACGAAACATAATTTTGAATATTACATCAACACCCATAAATCCAACAAATCCTTCACAACATCATACACCTAAAGAATATACTCATTTTGTACAACTAGTTAACCTTCTACATACTATAACTAATGAATCCAACCTTGCAAAGTACCAAACTTCAAAAAAATTGTACTAAAGATAAATATGAGCAATATAAGCATACTTCTAGATCTATAGGACCATAAACCACCACGTAGAGAAATGTGAAGTAAAACAATTTCTCCCATATAGCACTGCAACACAATTCACATACTGGAGAACACAACTTCTTCTACTGAATGATCCAAAACCTAAAAATATAGATATAAAACCTCTAAACATATTTGATCAATATATCCAAACCAAACAAGAATATCTTCAACCATAAAGAAATGCAAAGAAAAACACTTAACACTACACTACCACACTGAACACTCTTCACCACACTATTTCCGCTTTTATTCAATTTCTCTCAAAATCACATGGAAATCTTATGTCAATGTAGGGAGACTCTTTAGTCACACAATCACAATCCAATCTCAACTAACCCCTTTTCCAAGTCTCAAAACTCTAACTCTCTAGGTTTCCACTATACCTTGACAATTTCCTTGTTGGTGTGCAACTATTGTTTCTTGACCCCAACTCCCAATCTACTAAGCCAACCCACTAACCATTATTTTTTTTAGGCACCCATTAGCCCCTTACACAACATATATCAAATCCACATTGGCTTACTTCAGACCAACACCTTCAATTTCATGCAACAATGTTGCCTTACAAGGCCAATTAGGCCAAATTAACAAAGCAACCACCCTTGAAACAACCCAAAAACCCCAAAACTCAATGGGGAAGCACTAACCAAACAACACAACCTCTAATTTCACAACTTACCTTCAGAGACACACTTCCCAAAACCCATTCCATGAAACCCTCCTTTTTCACAAATTAGGTAAGGCTTTATTGGAAAACTAACTTATAGACCTTACCACACTAGTAAAATTCCCCCAACACCTTCAAAAAAGTATGAAAAAACTTAAAATAACATAAAATATTTCTTCCCCCAAAGACTTTCCTCTTTACCACTCTCAAACCTCTCATTTACACACAAAATCCACCATTTTTAGACCTAGGGCATCATACCCAAACCTCCAAATGACTTAGGCTACTCACAAGCCACCTTCTAACATCTATTCCTAACACCTTAGACTCAGTCCACCAAGTTATAGTGGAAACAATAAGTGGAATGAGTCTTTATAACATTTTATGACCTCAAAACCCTTAAAATAGGGTACAAACCCACCTGTAACAAAAATGCAAATAAAAGCCCTTGTTCTTGATGAAAATGATTGACAATAGAACCAAAAAATTGTTACTTCACACCATCATTGAGTTTGGTATCCCTTGGGAAAAATGTGCACTTGTACAGCCAAGAAAATTGGACTGCAATAGAGGTATTCAAAGAAATGCACAAGAAATTCAAAAGAATTTATGGAATTCTATTTTTTTTTGCTTTCACCAACCTTCAACAACCCCTTAAAATGAGTTTCCAATCATTTATATACCTTTTCCCACCAAAAACTAACTTTTAAACTGACCAAAAAAGTTTCAAATCCTAATTGACCATTGGAATTCCTAAACAATCCCTTTTTGCAACTTTTCTTGCATTTACAATGACAACATTTTGCAAATTTTGTAATATATGACCAAATGAATCTAAACCAACCTAAATAAATTTCAGTGGTCTCAAAAGACCTTAATCATGAAAAAACCATAAAAACTCCTAATGACCTGACCTTCTATACTTCATGTATTAAAATCACCAATGGTGCCCCTACACCAAAATCAAGCACCAAAAACATCATCTCATCATTTGCAACACCTTTTAAACATCTCAACCACACAAGAGGTTGAACATCCAAAAACATATGCTCATCAAAGAAATAATATAGGTTGACTTCAGTGATACTACTAATGACAACCTAATGCAACCAATCAAAGCATCTCCATAGGTTGGCATCAATGCAAAAAAAAAGATATGTTGACATCAATGACAACACATGCTTCTAACAGATAAATTGGTATCATGGTTCAGTAAGAAACACAAGTCGGTTTCTTTATCCACTATTGAAGCTGAATATATTGTTGTTGTATCTTGTTGTACTCAAGTTTTTTGGATGAAATAAACACTGCAAGATATTAAGGTGAATTGTGATGGGCCAATTACTATTTTTGTGATAATACTAGTACAATACATATCTCAAAGAATCCTATTATGCATTCCAAAACCAAATGTATATCCATTAAGTATCATTTTCTTAGGGAAAAAATTGTTGCACAGGAAGTCAAATTGGAATATGTGGCTAAAAAAGATCAACTGATAGATATATTTACCAAACCCCTTCCAAAGAAGTCATTTGAATGGATTAGGGAGAAATTAGGAGTTGTTCCTTCTCCTATCTCTACTTGAATATAGAATGTATTCATCCAAGGGGAGCATAAGGGAGTAATTCTTTATCCTTGGTCTATCCCTTTGTAATTGATGTCAAAGGGGGAGAGTATAGAAAATGGGAGAAATGCATGCAAAGGTATGCTTTTTTAATTAGTGTTAGGGAAAGAGTATAGTTGAGTTGTAATGATAATGTTATTTAGGGGGAGAATAAGAAAATTTGGTATGTAGAGAGAATACAAGGTGTTGGTGAATGATGCAATGGTACAAAAAAGGGGAGTATGAATGATGTTGCCATTTTTTAGAGTTTTTTGTTGTTGCTATTTTTAAGTGTTTCCATCAATGAAAAAGGGGGAGATTGTTGGAATTGTTGTCATTTATGTCAAAGGGTAGTCATGATGTTCATTGAATTTAGTGGACTAGATCAGGAAGATTGTTTGTGGTTGCTTAGTATATATCCTAAAAAGTTGCAAATGTTGTAAAGCAACATTATAAAAGTTGCACAAATGTTGCATAGCCTTGATGTAGGAAATTCTAGAAGGTTGTGAAGGAATTAGATAGAATATCTATTATAAGTTTTTCAAGTACATTTTAGAGGTATGATCGACAAGTTTAGATGATCAAGATTGAGCTCAAAAATGAATTATTTCTATTCTCTCGTCTAGGTAATTATTGGCTCAGTGGAGTATTAAAGTTTTCCTAAGTTTAGCGCTTAATAATTTATCTAGCTTGATTGAAAATGGAGATTTTAGATTAAAAATCAATAGTTCTCATTGTATCACACTTGATCTTCATAACACATTTTTGATTCACTCTGATATGGTTAAAACTGAAATAGTGCAAAATCTCACCATGTGTCTAATGGGACCAAGGTTAAGACTCTCTTCTTTGCTAAGATTGATGGCTTATGTGAAAGATGTTAGAGATCAATGGCTGATGTAACATCACATTTCCAAGTCGTTGTAACAATAGAAATATATATGATAGTATGAAATGATGACAAGTGGTAGTCATCTATTGCATCACATAGTTAATATGCATTGAATTTTTCATTCTTCAATTTCAAACCTACAATGCACTAAGCAAACAATGTGTAATGAAGATCAACAATGTGCATTGAAGGAGAAGATTGAATGGTTATCATGATAGTGTATTTATGTCATGCTCTAAAAAATTCCAAGTTTGCAATGATGCAATATGGTTCACCATGTCAAAGATGGCATCTGCGAGATAGAAGGCACATTTCTACCTCTCTATGGAAGGAATGGTGGGTACCTATGATGGCTCTGTGAAAACATAGAATGGTGACACATTTCCATGATGACAAGTGGAAAAATTCATTGCATCACATAAATCCTATACATTTCATATATCATTCTTCAAGTGTGAAGCAAAAATGCACTAAGCATATGGTATGTGATAGAGATCATCGACACATATTGCAAGAGAGATTGACCTAACATTTGTGTTTTAAAGATGAGACATATCAATGGAGACCATCAGCTCATGGTGGAAAAGCAAAGATTAAAGGTCGATATTCAAAGTGAGCAAACAAATGCTTCTTGAAGAGAAAATTTGATGAGCAGTTATAGAGTTGAAGACAATTTAAATGTATTTTTGAAAAATCATAAAAGCAATAGTTTCAAGGGACTACAATGTAGTTATGGTTTGTGTAACTATGGAAATAGCCACTATTGTGGTTAGAAAGGTAATGGAAGTGGTTTCTGAATATAGAACTTTGACATATCATATGTATAGTGGAGATGTAAATTCAAATGATTCAGATACACAGAGATTACTGAATTGCGGGTTTTTAGGTGTTGCAGAATATATGACCTGATAGATGAAAAGCTATCAAAGTAATATCTCAATAATGGTGAATTGAGAGAAGTGTAGAGAAGAGGAAGAGAATCCAAATTAATGAATTGAAAAGGTGCATTTCAGGTTGAAAACAAACTAGAATCAACATATATGAACTTGTAATGTTGTAGAGATTTTTGCCTTAGAAAGATTGAGTTGGAACTCAATTAGGTGTGCAATGTACCTTTAGGATGGTGCCTCAAAGCATTATCTTAGGTGTGCAATGTACTTGGAGGTTGGTTCCTCAAAACATTGTCTTAGGTGCCAATGTACCTATAAGTTGGTGCTTACAAAATATATGTAACATCTTTTATTGTAAGGTTGGATCAAGATAGTAGATCCTAGCATCTATTATCATTGTGGTTTTTCCCAAGTTGGGTTTTCTACATATATCTGGTGTCTTCTTTGTTTGATCTTAAACATTGTCTACTAGTTTAATCTAGTAAAAATTTGAATACACTAATCCACCCCCCTGAACTCAGTGTATTGGTGTTCTTTCAACAATACAACATATCAAATCAATTACATGCATGGCACAACTTTTTTTTTTCATATCCTTTTCCAAACACGTTCCATCATTTCAATAATTTCCCTATACAAACATATACTTGCAGTACTTCTATCTACTTCCATTATTACATCTCTCTCCTCCACAAGTTTCTACTTGGTGGCATTCAAATCACATCACATGCGGCATCTTTCACATCACCATAGCCATTCCAGGTATGTTTTGCATTATAAACTATGATTACCATTAAATCTAGATTAATTTTATTTGGAATTCATGTTCATACAATATTTACTTTATATTAAATTCATATATCCAATGCTTTCAAAAATAATCCCCTTAGTTCTTCTCATACCTTACTATTTGAGGAAAAATTACCACTTTAAGTTGGGGGAGTATTGGCTCATTTTTCAAGTTTATAAAGTTGCATATACCAACCCAAATTATTTTACAAACTCACAAACATAGATTATAGCATTCATAGAAGCAAGAATTTAGGCATAAACACCAAAAAAATTAAACCAAAATCTGTTTGACTAAGGATAAAGTACTTCAAAGTGGAGGAAGACATCATCAAAAGGGATCCATTATCCCATAATTTACTTCTAGAGGACCAACTATGTTTTCCTATTTTTCAACAAGTTGGATGGCTTGATTACTTCCTTCATATTACATAATTCAATGAGGTAATGATACAAAAAAATTCTAACACATTACAAAAAGATGAAGACATAGTTAGAGGCTTAAGAGTGGATGCCTCAGAGGCCTCCAAATTTCCCAAGTTGGAGAGGAATTTCTAGTACGATTAGATGCAATAAAAACTTGAAATGAGTTCATACAATCAAGAGGAAATGGATTCCTTAGATCAAGGTACTAAACAACTTTTCCTATCCTGTTTATGAGAATCCATTATTATAGACATCATTAAATATTTGACCTATAATGGCATACAAGCTCTCTTGTACACAATAAATTTTAAACCGATAAGCCACCTCTGCCATCAAAGGCTAGTGAATGTCCCAAATTTCTCATATAACTCATTGAAATGAATCTCTTGAGTACAAAATAAAGAGAAACTAGTTTTCTTTTCTCATTACTGTTTGGTCACTTCAGTTCCTTGATATTTCGTGGGAAAATTTTCTAGCATAAAATAACATAAATGACATACTTCTTAGGCCATGGTTAGATAAAGCAACTAGGGATCAAGAGGTGAATGACCCATTTGTAGAAAGTGAAAAGGAACATATACCCTATTCCCCACATGTTGTATCATCTACCTACAACAATAACATACAACAAGAGCTAGATATGCAATAAAACCAACTTGTAGCCTCTAACACACAACTCATAGCACCTATAGACTCAAAAACCCCTATTTCCATAGAAAAACTTTCTATTCCTAAGAAGAATAAAGGAAAATGTACACCTTCCTCTTTTTCATCTAAAAAGAAGTGGAAACTGCTTGCACAATCTAAAAGGTGGTCACACCACCTGAAGGAAAAGGGGGTTACAATAGGGGAGGCCCGTTCTATACAAGAAAAGATCATGATGATAGAGTCTAAAACAAATTCAAAAAAATAAAATTTACTTGATCAAGAACAATAGAAAAGCCTAAAATTTATGTATCTAAGCACTAGTTTAGATTATGAATTTGAAGATTTATTTATAGAAAAGAAGAAACCCAAACCTTATAATAATTCAATAGTTGAAGAGGAATTTGCTTCACTAGCTGAGATTGATGAAGAATTATTTTTGGGGGATGAGAAGGAATTACTCTTTACAATAAGAGATGAAGTTAATGAGTTATAAGTAGCTCTATAGAAAACTAAGGAGTTGGAATAACAAATAAAGGGTTACAAACAAAAAGATATTAGGTTGGATAACAAGATTAAAGAATTGGAAAAACATTTGCATGTTTATCAGTATCAAGGAGCAGGTTTGGATAAATTATCTTAATTATCCATCATATAAATAAATAAGAAAACTCTAAAACTTGATGATCATCTTGATTTCTCTTATTAAGAAATTCATTTCCCTAGAGGTACTTCATTTAAACTGTGTGAATTTTACCTACATAATCTAGCCTTTCCATATGATA
>VDFB02175146.1:0-21048 GCA_007258455.2 Sequoia sempervirens | reverse complement strand
ATCATGGATCGAATGCTCAAGAACATGAACTATCAAGGAAAAGGTCTAGGCCTTCACTTATGTTGTATTTTAGAGCCCATCCAAGTCAAAGAACAAATCTGCATGCAAGGTCTTGGATCTATCCCCCAAGACTCACAATCTAAAGATGTTGGTACAACCTCTAGACATCCTCAACGAGCCTTTTCCAAAAGAAATGTTGGATCTTCCTGTCGCTCTACCAAATCATATGCTGCAATCCCTCCTCCTCTATCGTATCGCCCCAAAACAACCATCCATATTCCTCCTTCATCCACTCCATCCATTTTGGGTCCTTACATCCCTCCATCCACAATCTTCCATCCTTCATCTACTACATCCATTTTGGGTCCTTACATCACTCCATCCACCAGCTCCCATCCTTCATCTACTCTATCCATCTTGGGTCCGTATATCCCAAGATCACCTCCTCCATCTCATCCTTTCACCCATCCAACACCTATCCATGTCATCCATCATAAACATCCCTCTCGCATATCCCATAATCAGGATCAACAAAGGCACATACCTAAACATCCCCCATTTACACGTAATCCCCATAATCCTACCTCTATTGCTCTACATCATCCATCTTCTCACACCCATCCCATTGCTAATAAAGGCACTTTGGATGCTAACATAAAACTACATAAATCCAAACATTCACAGGAATCTAAAGCTCCCCATGTCCCCTCTAAAAGACATGGTAAAGAAAAGAAAAACAAAATCCCAAATCAGAATCAAATCTATAGCTCGCAAAGAGCCAGCAAAGAAAAGATCAAAACCATGTGGATCCCAAAGAAAAAAGATGCAATGCCATCAAATGAAAAATCTGTAAGAACATCCAAAGCTAAGTAATCCAAAAGCTAACCATACCCACCTTTCATCTCCTAAGTCTGTTTTGGGTCCCTATGTCCCAAAATT
Source organism: Sequoia sempervirens (assembly GCA_007258455.2). NCBI lineage: Eukaryota > Viridiplantae > Streptophyta > Pinopsida > Cupressales > Cupressaceae > Sequoia > Sequoia sempervirens. Next base: position 20,109 of record VDFB02175146.1, on the reverse strand, counting down.
CACTATTCCCTCTCCTCCATTATCCCCACATTCTCCATCCATTCATCCTTTTATCTTTTTGCATCCATCACCACATGTGCCAATGTTGGTCTTGAACTCATCTCCCCATCACACATCCACCCCCTCATTCTATCCATACCATTTCCAACATCCCACCCATTATCCCCCGTATCTTCCCCATCAAATCCCTCTAATTCATCCTCTTGCATAATCCATTTATCCTCATAAGGTTGTACCAACATCCAATAGTCGGTTCGAACATGAGCTCTTCATACCTGATAGAGAACTTGATGCTTGAGTCCTCCATCCATATCCTTATCGTATTTCTTCTAAATCCACTTATTCGCCTCCCTATCCTTATCCATCTCCTTCCGCATAAAATCCAAAAAAATCCAAAAAAATCCAAAAGTAAAAATAAAAATAAAAATAAAAAATAAAAGTAAAAATAAAAAATAAAATATGTTAGAAAAATAATCCGGGTCTAATGGTGAAAAAAAACTTGGCAAACAAGCCTTGGACAAGTACCATGATGAAAACCTCGCAACAAAGGCCATGCGAAATCCCCATCTACACCAGTAATTCTCCGATTTGTATTCCTCCATCCGCCACGCCTTCTTAATGCTCTACAGGACCCATCTTCTTAAGACTGCTTTCATCCATCCCCATCCATCCTATCAAGCTTACACATCCTTCTTGGCATATCTCATTTATCCCAATCCTTCCATCCTCCTTGTGATCTTGATAACAATGGGTCAAACATATAAGCATGCTTTGGACACCTCTTAGCATACCTTCCCCTCATCCACACACTATCCCAATCCTCATTCGCACTCATCTATCTTCCTTATCCACCCGTCATTCGCCCTCAATCTCCCTTCCTTATTCATGCATCCTATCTTCATCCATCTCACTCTTTTATCTTCCCATCCACTTGTCTTCCATCCTTCATTCCTCCCCGCACATGACATATCTAGAGTGGGGGCATCTATCTTCCTTTGTGATACAGTCCTTGGAGACATCGTTCATTCCATCAAAACAATCCCTTCCATCTCCCCATCCTTATCTTCTAATCGCTCCCCACAATCCTTTTAACCTCCCTATCCTTATCCCCCTACCCGTCCATCATAACATCCCTCCCCTCTCCCCATCCCTATCTTCCTATCCTTCCATCATGGCATCCATTCTCACCCAACTCCTTATCCCTCTATCCAATCCACCCAAACAATCCTTTTCCTCCCCCCATCCTCGACCCTCATCCCATCTCATAATCCCTTGTCATTGGTACCTAGCTATAGGCTTTCCCCCACGCAATCCAATGTCATCTATCTTATCACCATCACTTTTGCTTCTTTTGCACATCTTTTCCATCATATCATCTGCCCACTTCCTCTTTGATGATTTGGATAACTATCCATCCTTGAGCTTTGTCTAGTCACTATCCTCCAATCCACTCCAATAGGTCTATGTTGTTCCATCATCAGTCTTCATTGTCCACTTTGTCCCTTTATCACCTATCATCAATCTTTCTACTTTGTCCATCCTCTATCATCTATCATATTCCATCCATCATCGATCGATACTGTCCACTTTTCTCCTGCTCCCCATCCCATCTTGGTCATCCATCAAAATCTCCATCATGGTCTATTGTCAGCCTTTTGTCGAACTACGTTGCCCCTGCGCCTTCACGTAGGCAAGGTCGATCACTTGATCCGCCCCCGGGGCTCCTTTATCGTCTCTCGTCTATCGTTCCATCATCGGTCTTTCTACTTTGTCCTTTATCATCTATCATCAGTCTTCAACCATTGTTGCTATTGTCTGTCCCGTCTTTACCCTCCATCGAAGTCTCTTATCTTGTGTCATGTCTCTCGTGTCGTGTCCTCAAGCTATGCCCTCATTTCGCTGGTTCTTAACAAACAAAATCCACTTGTATCATCATATCCAATCGGTTTTGAATATCCTGCGTCATATCAATCTTTTACTTTAGTATCCATCATCGGTCTCAACAGGATGCATCCTTCCTAACAGACCTCATCAATCCCATCCATCCCCTTGATTGATCCTATGGCAAAGGACATTTTAAATTGATTGTGACCTTTTGATGCTTTTGGCTTTTGTTTATCATTTGAGCTCCCTATCATCACTTGTCATGGTCGCCTTGATCCATCATATCATGGTGTACTTTGACTAGTCAACATAGGGTGTATCTTGATCTTTTCTTTGTCTTCTCAGTTGTCCCACGTAGTACCCACCAAGATCCCTGAGGTCTTGTGTTACCGGGCATCCTTGTGTGCTTGTGGTTATCCCACACTGCCCCACCAAGGTCACACTTTGGGGTGTTGGAATAGCCTCTTGTTTTGTTTGTGTTGTTTCTTCCTATTAGACACTAATCGCCTTGGTTCTTCATACCGGGTGTCTTGTGTCTTATGCTATAGCAAAAATCAGTGCTTCGATGATGGCAAATTGCATTTAGATTGCATTTCATTTCTCATCCTCAAATTCCCCCCATCCATTCATCCTTCATCACGCTCCCCTCCCAATCTTCCATCACATTGCATCATCTCATCCATTTCAAGAGCCCACCCGTGTTCTCCTGAACCCGCATGTCCTCTCGAGGGGGCATCCTTCATCCCCAGTCTCTATCTTTTCCCCATCATCTCTCCTTCCTCCTAGTCACCTCTTTAACGTGACCTGGGCATCTTTTCCACCCAACCACCTCTTCTCTGTCTCATAGCCATTGACTTTGAAACATACCTCTGCAACACCATCTCAGAGGGCAAATGTAGATGTCTAAATTCTGACACTTAATTTATCCAAATTCATCCCCTTTCGCCTTATTTCACTTAAGTACTACTATTATTTAATTAATATCTTTAATCCCAAAATTCCAGCAGATGTAATCATTGTTCCTTCCCTCTTTTCATCAATTGGAATTAAATAAATATGTTATTTATTTAACCCTATGTCACATCCTCCATCATTTTTATTCATCCCAATTACCCTTTCTCTATCCCATCATTAGGATGCACATGCCTAATCCTGATTAGAGGTCACATCCTCCAACTTTGCAAGTTGGCCTTACACCTTAGCCACCTAACCCTCCTCTAATCCCTCATTACTCTTCCCCATGTGATCTTTGATTTGTCACATCAAGTCACATGTGAGATCTAACTCTCTTCTAATCTTTATTAATTAATCTAATCAAGTACTTGCACAATCCTAATCACCCACTTTAGTCAACTCTCCCCATCCCCCAAGGAATTTTTAATTCCTTTTTATTTATCCTAGGCTCCTCTCTTCCCCATGTGAATTTTTAATTCACCTTTTAATCCCCCAATGCACCCTTTGAAATTTAAAATTCTTTCTCATCTCCCCATAAGGATATTTGAGGAATTTTTAAGTCCCCACTTGTCCTCTCACCCACATGGGGACAAGTACCTCCTTTATGAGGAGATCTTGTCCAATCCCAAGGTACTTTGTACCCCTCTCCATGTCATGTCCTTATCCTTCCACCTCATGTCCACTTCACCTTTTAGGGCTATCTCACACGCCACATGTCAAGATGTGAGGGCTTGTGAGTTCTCAACTCACCTTAGCCCTACATCTTGATATTTGGTGGATCAATCTCAACTATCCATTTCCCCTAGGATTTCCCAAAAATCCTATAAATACCCCCTCTTTTCTCTCATTTTGGAGAGATCACTTGTGCTAGCCAAACTCTTGCAGTTTTATTTCTCAACCTCTACTTAGCCATTTTCACATCTTCATCCATTTGCATCCATCTTCACATCCTCATATAGCTTGCATCTTGCCATCCAAGGAGCATACACATCCAAGATCGAAGGGCCAACCAAAGGATCGACTCAACGCAAGGTATAAAGTTCCATTTCGTGGCTTTGTCTTGTTTTGTTTCCAACTTAGGCTAATCTCGAAGTGTAGGTTGTTTTAAGTTGTTTATTTGCACTCTTTAACTTGTTGCTTGTTTTCTAACACCTATTTCGACCTATCACACCACCTATGGCTGACTTGGATGGGGCGCTCTTGAAAGTCAATGAAGGGCCGGATCGGAATAGAGACAAAGGGGAAGGTAGTTAATGCCTAGCTACATCGAGATTTGTGCTTCCCCATTATCGTGCCCTGCATTGGTCTGAGCTACATCAGGAATCCTGGGTTGGCTTGGGTGTAGTTCGTGCATTTAATACATTCCTTTATTCCACTTTGACTTTCTCTTGGCCAACAAGTGGTGCCTAACTAATGCTGCGAAACCCTTGACTGTGCCAACAGGTTCTTGGTGGGGATTCTATATATTTGGCATTTCATTTCATTTGTAAGGGTTAGAAGATAGAGTTAGAATATAGAGATTGATATAGAGCAGAGGTAGTTATAAGCGAATAAAGTAGAGCAAGTTAGCAAGTAGTTGTTCTCAAGCAAATATTGTAACAAAAAGCTGGAATTGTTGCTACAGTGGATAATTCAAATGCAAGTAATGACATTGTGATTTGGTGCCATACTTGTATTCTCTTGTCTTGCATGGTTATTTCTATTCCATCTTTAAAATTTCTTTGAGGAGGTTACTATTTAGATTAGATTTGATTCAATAATGTTTGTGATTTGATACTTGAATGTTGCAACAATCCTTCAGTCCATATGTTTCACAACCAACTGATTGTTAGTTGCTTCGCAAAGTTAGCCTAAACTTCATATTCAGTGTGCTTAGTTCAATTGTGAGGATTTGTTCATTTCAATTGTAATAGGGTTGTCTGAATGAATGTTCATGATTTGAAAATCTTAACACCTTAGAAGATTGCACTATTTTCTATAAGATTGCAGATTTATCTGGGTCAAGTAGAGATCGGTTTTGAGAGATTGGTCCATTTCGAGTGTTGGTTATTCTCATTTTTAATCTTAGGAGTAGTATTAGATTTAGAAATCTCTTCGAAACCCTTATCCTTTTCTATTTCTTTGATTATTGGGTTAGATCTAGGATTAAAGTATCATCAGATTGTTAGATCTGATAAAATCATTTTAGTATTTTGCTTGTAGTAAGGTCCCATTATGATTACCAACATTTTCATATTTTATCACTGAGTTGTTTATGCATTGTCAAGACTTGACATTAGAGACCTTGGGGCTATCTCTTGAGGCATGCTGATAGAGATTTACCTTTCAAGTGAGATAGGATATTATATTCTATCTAAGTTGTTGTTGTGTAGAAAACACCATCAACAGGATTGGCGCTAGAAGGAGGGCCTGAATAAGCAAGCTGGATCAATTTTTGAACGCCTTCTCTCCTAAGAGATTCAGAAGAAGAACAAGATCCACTCCATGAGAGGAGGAATTTCAGTAATTACCAGACCCTGCTAGGTCAAAAAGGACCAATAGAAGGGGATAATCATCGTCATCTCATCCACCTCCCACATCTCCATCATCCCCATCTTCATCAAGTTCATCTGAGTCTAAGGGAATTCCCAGTCCACAACCTTAGCCAGTCATAAATCAACCATTACCACCCCCACCTCCACCAATGTCTTTCCTGGCAACCAACCCATCTCCATTAAGTTTTTCCGTTTACAATGTTATGCCCAAAAACCTTGAACACTTTTGTTCAAAATTCCATGTCAGTGATCCAAATAGGACCGCTGAGGAACACATTAGTATCTTTCAGACTGGCCTTAAGGATAGAGGGATAAACCATGAGGATGTAGCATGTAGGTTATTTCCCTATTCACTAGGGGAAGATGCATTTTATTGGTACAACCATTTACCAGTTGGATCTATCCAACATTGGACTGAGCTAAAGGCTGCCTTTTTGTAGAAGTTTTGAATCCCCATTAGTTCTAATGAGCTTTACTATTAGTCCACTAATGTGAAGAGAGAGGTCAATGAGCCTATACGATCTTTCAACAATAGGTTTCATTGTGCCTATACCAGATTACAGGCCCCTTATGTTGTTGATGAACCCACTGTTCTAGAAGTTTATTATGAGGGACTTGATAGTTGGATAGATACCTTTATGAAGTGGAGTAATAACCCCCCTGAGAGTCTACTCGATGCATATGTAGAGGCTGTGAAAGTTAGCACTAATGTAAGGCAACATCTGTCTGGGCCTTTACCCTCATTAGGACCTATTGCTCACCCTGGACAAGTTCTAGCTCTCAACCAAGCTCTGGCATACCATACTCCAATCATGAATCTAGTACCTCAATTACCTTTGGTCCCTCACCCAGGACCTTGTGTAGGTCAAGTGTTATCCATGATTAGTTACCCCCAGCAAAATGTGAATCAACCCCTGCATACCCAGCCTCAAGCTAGTTATCCTTCATACTATTGATCATGTTTTCTGCACAATAACAGCCAAACAGAATATGATATCCTATCTCTCTTGAAAGGTAAATCTCTATTGGCAAGCCTCAAGAGATAACCCCAAGGTGTCAGGTCTTGAAAGTGCATAAACAACTCAGTAATGAAATGTGAAAGTGCTGGTAATCACAATGGGACCTTACTACAAGCAAAATGTTGAATCAATTTTATCAGATCTAGCTATCTGATGATGCTTCAATCCTAGTTTTAACCCAATAATCAAATAAATAGAAAAATAATAAGGGTTTCAAAGAGATTTCTAAACTTAATACTAAACCTAAGATTTAATAATGAGAGTAACCAATACTTGAAATGGACCAATCCCTCAAAACTGATTTCTACTTGACCAAGATAAATCCACAATCTCATAGAAAATAGTGCAATCTTCTGAGGTGTTAAGATTTTCAAATTATGAACACTAATTCAACAACCTTATTATAGTTATAATGAACAAATCTTCACAATCAAACTAAGCACACTGAAATATGAAGTCTAGGCTAACTTTGCAAAGCAACTAACAATCAGTTGGCTAACTTTGCAAAGCAACTAACAATCAGTTGGTTGTGAAAAGTATGGATTGAAGGATTGCTGCAACATTCAAGTATTAAATCACAAACATTATCGAATCAAATCTAACCTAAATATTAACCTTCTCAAAGAAATTTTAAGGATGGAATAATTGGAACCATGCAAAACAAAAGAAAACAAGTATGGCACCAAATCACAATGTCATTTCTTGTATTCAATTTGTTCACTGTAGCAACAATTCTAGCTTTATGTTACAATATTTGCTTGAGGGAAACTACTTGCTTACTCTACTTCTAACTAGCTCTGCTCTATATTCTGGTTACAAATTCTGACCTTCTAACTATTTCTAACTATTCTAACTCTTTACAAATGAGGTGAAGTGCCCAATATATAGAATTCCCCAGAAAATGTCGGCCAGGCAAGGGTTTCACAGCAATAACCTAGGACAACAACTGGCCAAAAGAGTCTCATGGTTGGTCAAATAAGCATTGACTACATGTCCAGTCCAAGTCGGCCTGAGATCCACAATGCAGTTTAGACCAACATGTGGGAAGGTAGTAGGGAGACACAAATCGCACCGCAACCTATCATTAGCTCCCTTCCCTATTATCTTTGTTCTGATTTGGCTCTTCATGTACTTTCAAGAACATCCTATCCAGGCCTACCACAAGTGGTAGGGGAAAAACCCTAAGTCATCTTTCGATGGATGCAATCTCGTCCCTTGAGTGTTTGACCGAGTTATCCCAATCTACTTTATACGCCAAATACTTATCAATGACTGCAAGGTAGGTGGTTGTATCATCTAGTTGGTGCTTGAACAAAGAATCATCATTACTTGGTGAGTAAACATCCTACCACCATTCACTCAACTGCTCCAGACTCAAATACTTGGGTGTGATCTTCCTTCTTCCTATCATTATCTCAAAAAGCAATGCAACCATTGTAGACACCGCTCAGGGTGTTATCAATGTGCCTTCTCTATTTTTAAATCTTCTTCAACACCCTCTACCTAATCCGCAGTGACTTTGTTCCTAGGGATCCTGCTCTTAATGTCCATTTTAATCCCTTCTACATCAGACGTTGAGGACCCAACTGCTGCCTTGCTTGATTCATCCTGCACTCAACATGAAAATCATAGTAAAAACTATAGGAAAGCAAGGTTAATCCATTAATACATCATTAGAATGCATCTCCTACAACCAAAGTGCCATTAAATCCCATATGAAGTGATCCCACAAATTTTAGGTTTTGGGGCCATCCACGAAATCTGAGCCAGAGAGGAATTTCAGGAAATTCTAGACCGATTGAATTCCAATGGAATACCCAAGAAACACCTACTTAACTATCAAATCTGATCATTTTTCATCAATAAATCACATGAGAGATCCAAATATGACATGAAATAATCATTAAATGCATCCAAAATTATAAACGAGTCCAATTATTTCATGTTCCTTTATGCTTCATCAAATTTTGAGGAAATCCATGAGGGACGAATTTCCATGAAGAACGGGCCAAAGAGGATTTTTGGGAAACTAGAGGGATGGTGGATTTCAAAGAAATCCAGACTCGACAAAATCCACGGTTAAGGCACAATTCCTGACTAAACGGTGCAAAGGCAAGTACTTCGGCAAAGAAAATTTCATTCGAGATGAAGTCACGCCAGGTGGGGCATGTCTTGCCAAAAGCGAATGTGAAATTCATGTCGATGAGAGATTTTATTCGGTATAAAGTCATAGCGAAATGCTCTTGTCTCAATGACCATCAAATTTTAAGTAATAACTTCAGCCAGACTAAAGTTTATCTATATGATGTCTCAGTGAACTTACCGAGTCTTACCGAACGGCGATGGGGAACATCTCGATGTGACCAGTGGGTAGTTGGGGTAAGGTCTCAGTGACTTCTTTTGGTCTCACCGACTAGAGATAGAACATGAGAGACCTTCGGTGTGAGAAAGATACAATCACAATGAACATATGAACTTAGGAGAGCTTTCGGTGAAGCATTTGAGTTTGGCTAGAGGTCCTAGTGAATACATTATGTCCCGCCGATGAAGAGTTCCATCGGCATAACCTCTTGCTGACATTATGAAGTCACTCAAAAGAATATCTAGGCTCACCAAGAGGAAGGTTTTGCTATGAAGTCTTGGGGAATGTGACGGAGTCTCTCTAAAAGCGAAGGCTTCGGCAAGAGTAATGAGCATGCTGGAAGGTCTCAGCGAAGGATGAATGTCTCCCCGATATAAGGTCACTCGACAAGAGCAGGATGTTCGGTGAAGGGTCTCACCGAAAGGGGGAGGTCTTAGTGAACTTATGGAAGATCAGCAAGATGAAAGGAGCCCACTATGAGCTCTTGGCAATAGGGTTTGTCTTGCTGAAAGTGAACATGAACTAGCATGTTGATGAGACATTTTCTTACGGAGTGAGGTCTCGGTGAAAGCAAGGGTCTCACTGACTGATATGCATATACTATTTCATCGATGTAAAAATGATAGTGTCATGGTGATTCAACATGAACCTAGGAAGACCACTTCGGCGAACCTCAAGGTGGTCGATATGATATCATACTGACTGATAAAGGTCACAACGAATAAAATTCAGAAGGGATAGATATTCTCGATCTCTTCCAAACACTGAACCAATGTAGAATTTCAACCATTTAACTCAAGACAAGTCAAGGATGGACCTTTCCTAGATTTTCTCTTGCATTTCAGGCCTGTTTAAAGATGACATAACTTGAAATGACATTGCCCCTAGTTTGATACCCTATTCACCCGCCATTAGCACACATTCAAGCTCAAAACCCAGCTAGGAGATGACAAATGACACAATACTGAACAACCCTAGCATGAAATAATCCAAGAGACCTAGAAACCAAGTTAGATACACCCCTCAAAGCACGCATGAAGCCAACAACACAATTAACAGGACAATCAGAAAAGGAATTTCGGGAAGCCGACGATAGGGAAAAATTTGAGAAAATCTAGCCCAGGCAGAAATTCGTGAATACTGAAAATCCCCAAAACACAAGGGTTCAACTGGAGTCCAAGCAGGATCCGGGAAAATCCGGCTAGGGGGAAAAATCCCGAATCCAAGTAAAAGCCTAAAATTCATCCAAAACTCAAGATTTTTAATGAATAACCTGGGGGAAACACTTAGGAATTCAAAATAAACATTTTAAGCATGTGCCTAAACAAGAAAAAACCTCAAAAGAAAGGGCCAAAACACCAAGACCGAAGCAAAAGAGGGTCCTTGCTTCCAGCGGGGCGTGTGTGTGAAAAACTACACAACACATACTTGCAAAATTATGAAGTCTTGAACCAATCACTAAATGCCAATGCTGTAGCAGGGTATTCCCAGAATAATGTGAATCAACCTCCATACAATAATCCTGACAAGGAAAGACTGGATGAATTGTCTGAACAAATAAATAAGATGAATATGGAGGTGACTTACTTGAGGAACTAGAAGAGTCAGTTACAAGTTGCTCAGAGAAATATGCAGTCCAATCAAAACTGAGAGAATCCACAAGGACAACACTTTGATAGAGGGCAACATCAAGACTGAGGTTACAATAATGATAGAGGATACAACAATGACAGAGGATATAATCAAGACAGAGATTTCAACAATGAAAGAGGTTACAACAATGATAGGGGATTTAATAATGACAGAGGGTATAATAATGATAGAAGAAAAAACTATGATAAGGGGCAATCCTCAGGTTAGAACTTTGACAGAGGACCAGGTGGTGGACAAGGATTTGATAGACGACAGCAATCAAGACATAATAGAACTTGGAACACATGACCCAATGATGGAGGAGTCCCCACCCCATTGGATCAACCAGTTAGTCAACCTGTTAATCAATTTTCCATTCAACCAGTTAATCAAGAGAAGCCTCTTGGCGGTGTATATCTAGTCGAGGCTGCTTTATCAGGGTGGTGTAGACTCCACAAGACTAGTCAACATTCTGAGTTAGACTGTCAAGAATTCCAAACAACAGCCTCAATCTTTCAGTATGAAGTGGAGAATAATACAAGTGGTCAAGAAATTGTACCTTCTATTCCTTATGATTCACCAGTGTTGGTATTGAATCATGCTCCTTTTCCACAAAGTAAGGAAAATGTACTTGAAGAGGAATCTGACCAGTTGGAGGAAAAGGCAGACCAGGTATGCAATGGGGACAAAATGACATAGTTATTTGATGAGAATCAAGTGAATGATAATGGTCCCAGAGATGAAGAGGAAGTTTACATTAAAGAAGTGTAGACCTTCTAGAGACCTATCAAGAAGTATGACTTGAGGGAGTTGCCACACAGGCGCTCACAAGCTAGAGGCCCCTTAACTACTTCCATTCCACCGAATAATTTCAACATGCCTCTAGACCCTAATGCTAGCAATAATTCATCACTGCCTCAGGTGTCCAAGAAATATTTATCTCAAGATCCAGGACATGTTGATGTACCAAAAGGGAGAAGTTCCGATACAAATAAGGAAAATATGGTGGAATACTCAAGGGAGACTCCTACTAATTTAAATGAAGGACAATTAGCCACGTATGTTGCTTAAGAACTCCGAAAATTGAAGGTAAATCTATTTGCATTCAAGTTATTAAGAGTTCCATCCATTAGGAATGCATTCTTAGGATCTTATAATGCAAATTCCATGTCACAAGATAAATCAATTAGTGAAAATATCAATAGAGTATCTAGTTCTTAGTCAACAAGAAGACAAAATCAGACCCATAATCAAGTCCATATGCCCCCTGGAGATACTGGGAAAGAAAAGGACAAATCTCAAGTTGCTCAAGTAGATACTCCCTTAACTCTGTTTCAAGGGAAGATAGACACACCTCCATTCTTGATTTCTGTTTGAATATTTGGTAAGAATTTGCATAATTGTCTGCTTGATTCTGGTGCTTCAACCAATGTTATGCCTTTCGATGTATGTAGAGCTATGGGAATTACTCCTGCTGACTCACAAAAGAAAGTCACACAATTGGATACGACTGAAGTTAGTGTTGTAGGAGAATTAAATATGATTCATATGGAGATTGCTTTTGATCATAGGATTCAGCAGGTTATCAACATACAAGTGGCTGACATACCTGATGCATATGGCCTAATCCTGGGAAGAGACTTTACTAGGTCCTTGAATGGATATGTCTCGACTGACCACTCCCATATGTGGCTTCCCTGGAAGGGAGTGCCAAACCAGATTAGGATTGAAAGAGAACCTAGAATGAAGTACATGATTACAGAATATTAGAAAACCTCTGCTAAAATTCTAGTATCAGAAGTAAGTATGGGTAACTATATGCTTGTTGCTCCTCTTGAGGAGCCAGATATGGAGGAAGTTCTTATGTAACACACAACACCTATTGACCTTACAATAGAATCCAGTGATACTAAAGTCCTGATCGAACTAGTTGAGGACGATAGTGGTTTGGAAGATAGTCAGCTTGGTTTGTTAGATAATTTTCAAGAGTTCATTTGGGAGTGCATTAAAGATCAAGTCCAGCTGGGAAGAGGAATGAACTTTGGAGAGCTACTCTTGTGCAATTGGTGCAGGGTGTATAATGCCTCTCATTCAAAAGTAGACTATTGCTTATGCTAGGCTGCAGTGGAACAAATACATAAACATATCAACCCCACTCCTGCAGTCAAAATCGATACCCTGAATGTCCAAGAAGATCCTAAAAGAAAAGGAGTGATGCCTTCTGAAGATCCATCCAGTAGTAACAGTGCACGTGAAAAAGTAGGGAACTCTGCAGTTGCTGGTTGTCGAACTTTAAGATTCGATGGGTCCAAATCAAAGAATGGAGTTGGGGCAGGTTTTGAGCTAATTAGTTTGAGAGGTAAGACATTTTTTGTTGCTCATAGACTTCAATTTCATTGTACGAATAATGTAGTAGAATATGAAGCCTTGGTGCATGGATTGTTCATGGCATTGAAGAAAAAGGTTAAGATCTTGCAAGTTTTTTGGAGATTCTGAGTTAGTAGTCAAGCAAGTTAGGAGACAATACTCATGTCATGACATGAGAATGACCAACTATAGACACAGAGCATGGGACCTCATTAAAGGATTTGATGCCTTCAATATTTAGTTGATTCCATGAAATAAGAACTAGACAATTGATTCTCTTGCTCAGGTGGCAAGTACCTTGCAACCTCTGTCTCTTTCGGGAGTAAAGAAGTTTACTGTGGATCTTGCACTAGTACCCTTAGTGCCCAATAATATCACCAACTTCCAGGTATTTGAAGATGACAAGCATATCTTAGATTTTATTACTAGTACTAATGTCTTTGCTTCTCAAATCATTGATGAAACTAAACTCTAAGAAGCTGAGATTGACTTGGAAGGGGTAATTAATCTGAAGACCAACACAATTCCTAGGGCAATGGTGCAATTAGAGAGGATCTTTGATCTAGAAAAGGTTAAGGATCAAGAACAAGATACCAGGAATGAGTCCATCAGTGGACAGTGTGACAAATATAATATGGGAACTTAGGATGATATAAAAATGTTCTCATTGGCAAAGTGTGCACCCCTGAGGAAAAGCAAGGAATAATCAATGCATTACATAGATATCCAGATGTGATAGCCTAGAATTATGAAGACCTAAAGACTTATGATACATCAATCATAACCCATACTATCCCTCTTAATCAAAGAGTAAAGCCTTTTAGACAGAAGCAAAGGCCCATCAATGCTTTACTGGAACCCATAATATAGAAGGAAGTGTAGAAACTATTGTCTACAAGCATAATATTTCCATTCAGACACTCTACTTGGGTTGCAAACCTGGTTCCAGTATAGAAGAAAAATGGTGAAATCAGGCTATGTGTAGATTTAAAGAACTTGAACAGAGCTTCAAAAAAAGATAACTATCCAGTACTCTCATTGGATGAAGTGCTCCAGATTGTCAATGGATCTCAAATGATATCCTTCTTGGATGGTTATTCGGGATACAACCAAGTCATGGTGCAATATGAGGATAGGCACAAGACTGATTTCACCACCAAGTGGGGCACTTTTGCTTACAGAAGGATGCCCTTTGGATTGATTAATGCTGGAGCAACATTCCAATGAGCTATGGACATTGCCTTTAAAGATATAATTGGTTAGTACATAATCATTTATATGGATAATCTAACGGTCTTTTCCAAGAAGAGAGGTGATCATATCTCAGATTTATGCAAAGTTTTTCAGAAATGTAGAGAGTTTGTGATATCTCTCAACCCAAAGAAATGTATCTTTGGAGGGGAAGAAGGTAAATTGTTGGGGCATGTTCTCTCTGAAAAGGGGATTGCCATTGATCTAGAGCGTATAGAAGCCATTCTTAAGATTCCACCGCCTTCCAGTAAAAAGGAAATGAAATCATTCTTTGGCAAGATCAACTTTGTGAGGAAGTTCATCACTGGGTTCACAGAAATAATTAAGCCACTAAACGTAATGTTAAAGTAGGAGGCTAAAGTTGAATGGAATGCAAGGGCAAAAGAAGAATTTGCAGAGATAAAGAGGGCTATTGTTGAAGCTCCTATTTTGGTAAGTCTAGACTATGCTAAACCATTCTATATATATTTGTTTGCCTCTAATCATTCTTGTGCTGCTATGTTAACTCAAAATTCGGATCAAGGAAATGAGCATTCCATAACATTCATGAGTGCACCATTGAATGATGTAGAGTTGAGGTACCCAAGTGTGGAAAAGCAGGCTTATGCCTTAGTCAGGGCTATAAAGAAATTCAGGCATTATATCCTCAGAAACAAAATATTTGCAATAGTTCCATATCCTACAGTTAAGTTGTTGTTGATGTAGAATGAGTTGGGGGAATGCAGAGCCAAGTGTGTAACTATGTTACAAGAGTATGATATGGAAATTCAACCCATGAAGTTGGTAAGAGGGCAAGGGATTACACAGACAATGGCAGAGATAGACCCTAATCTTACAACTCAGAGTTATAATTTAAAGGATGTTTCTCCTAGAGAGTGGTATGATGATATTGTTCATTACCTCCTGACCCAAAGATGCCCTGATCATCTCAATTCAATACAAAGAAGGGAATTGCACTTAAAGAGTGACAATTTCATGTTGAAAGGAGCTGTCCTATACAAGAAAAACCATGAAGGTGTTTATTTGAGGTGCCTAGGAAACGCAGAGTCTAAAAGAGTGATATTGGAATTCCATGACAGATATGGTACAGGCCATGGATCAGTACCCTCTACAACGAACCAGATTCTGAGGGCTGGTTACTATTGGTCTACACTATTCAAATATATACACAACTACGTTAGAACTTGTCATGTGTGTCAGACTGTAGCCACCAAAGAGAAGTATGCCGCACTCCCACTCCAACCAGTATTCGAGGTAAAACCCTTTGCATAGTGGGGAATGGACTTCATAGGTCCAATCAATCCACCTTCTTCCATAGGACACAAGTATATCCTTATTGTCACTGATTATTTTACAAGATGGAATGAGGCCCTTGCTTGCAAGTAATGCACTTCAGAGGTAGTTATTAACTTCATTGAATCAGGTATCATTAATCATTTTGGATGTCCTATGTCTTTAGTGTGTGATAATGGTCCTGCATTTTCATTGTTAAGATTTTCTAATTGGGCTTTCAATCATGGGATTATCATTAAGTTTGCATCCAACTATTATCCTCAGGGTAATGGTTTGGCTAAGTCATCCAACAAAAATCTCCCAACTGTTATCCACAAACTGTTAGAAAGAAATCCAAAGGATTGGCATACCCAACTTAGATTTTCTCTTTGGGCAGATCGTACCAGACATAAGACTTCCATAGGAATATCACCCTATCACCTGGTTTATGGATTAGAGCCCGTGTTTCCCATTCAGTTAAAGATCCCCACCTTGTAGGTCATTAATGAATATTATGATGAGGGAGATAAACGTGAGGCTAGACTTGCTGAATTGTTACACCTCAAAGAAAAAAGAGACGAAGCCCTGGAAAAATTTGCTAAACATCAAGGGGTTGTCAAGAGATGGTTTGATAAAAGAGCCAAGGTTAAAGCTTTTAGGATTTCTAACTTGGTTCTTTACTGGGATAAATCCCATGACTGTAAGGGAGAGCATGGAAAATTTGATAAACTTTGGCTTGGCCCTTACCAGATTTTAGAAATTCTGGGAGATAATGCTTTCCATTTGAAAACTCTCACTGGAGAGGATATCCCACTGCCTGTCAATGGGCAGTATCTGAAACATTATTTCCATTCTTGAGTTGTTTTCAGCTCTTGTCTTGTATATAGTTAGAGTAGGTTTCCCTTTCTGCTTTGCTTTTGGTTTGTTTTATTTTTGTTCTGCTCTTGCTTTGGAGGTTTCTCTGTTTTTTCCTGGATGTGTTGCACCTGCATGGAAACTATATCATTATTTGGAATTGTTCTAAGTATTTTGTTGGTGGACTCTAGTCTTGCATCTTGAAATGATGTTTGAAGTCTTTGCTATTGCCAATAGTCTTTATGTCATATTTATAGAAGATTGATCACCGAATTTCATCTGAATTTGAAGTACTCTGAAATCTTATATCTATCATATATCTTAAGAATCCTAATGTTACTATAGGAATCTTGGTGAAGTTTTGTCAGGTGAAAAATCTTATTTCTGCTTCAGCGCCACTGTGGTTCTCAGCCCTGAGTGTGAGCTTCATTGTTCATAGGTTGAAATGAAAGAGACATATAAAGAATATCAAAAGAAAGAAAAATGAAATATTGAAAATCAAAAGAATAAATTTAACTTATCAGGGGTACCTAAATATCTCTACAGGGACTATAGACACCTGGTTGGTAGTAGAGCTATGTTCAGGATAGTCACAACGATAACCTCGTCGGGGCTATGGATGCCTGAATAGCAACAAGGCCCTATCCAGTTTGCTTTTGAAGTTAGAATCCTTACATAGCCTGACTTGACTGAACTTGGTTTCTGTAGTAGCTTAAGGAGGGAAATGAACTCATATGCACACACTTGGATTTTCAGTTCATGGAAGGTTCGGTCTATCCTTTGATTTTGATTCTTTAAATCTTTACATTCTGACTTGTTTGTTTGATGGTGAGATTGAAACCAGAGATTCTGGGTTCTCAATTCCTGTTCATCATCAAATGCTCTGGAGCATTTTCCCAGTAGAAGTCCCCATTTGTTGTATAGTTTTCATACACACACCCCGCTGAAAGCAGGGGCCCTCTTTTGCTTTGGTTTTATCTGATTTAGGCATGTTTTTAAATGTTTATTTTTTTGATTGCCTAAGTTTTTCCCCTGGCTATTCATTGAAAATCCTAAGTTCTGGATTAAATTTTGGGTTTTTACCCAGATTCAGGATTTTCCACCCTGGTCAGATTTTCCCGGATCCTGCTTGGACTCCGGCTGGACCCTATTGTTCAAGGATTTTTAGTTTTTACAGATTTTCGTGTGGGCCGGATTTTCTCGGATTCCACCCTGTCGTCGGATTCCTGGGTTTTTTGATTGTCTTATTGATTGTATTAATGGCTTCATGCGTGCTTTGAAGGATGTATTTAACTTGATTTATGGGATCTTTTGTGCCATCATGCTTACTATTTTCCATCATTTGAGCTGAGGATTTCTTTCTTGCAATTGATTGACTTTGTTTTTGGGACATTTGGGCTTGAATTGATCAACTTAGTGGTGATTTCTTATGCATTCCTACATCTGTTCTTTGTGGACGCCATTGGGATTTGCACTTACTATTTTTGAGATCGATTCCTGTGTCACAATGGTGTGTTTTAATTGCCCTGCCTTTGATTGAGAATTATGAATGGCACATTGATGTTATGAGAGCCTATGGGATTCAAATTCCTATGTATTTGATCATTTCATGCTAGGGTTGTTCAGTATTGCATCACTTTTCATCTCCTAGGTGAGTTTTGATCTCATTTGTCTATCTGCATTTTGATGAATCTTGCCTGAGAGTAGTTAGTTAACCCTAGTAACAACTTAGTAGTTGAAACAACTGAATTCTAAGCTTTCTTGTGTGCTAATGGTGGATGAATAGGGTTTCAAACCTAGGGAAATTCCATTTCAAGTTATTTCATCTTAACATTGACCTAGAATGTAAAGAAAATCTATGAAAGGTCCATCCCTGACTTGTCCTAAGTTAAATTTTGGAATTCATGATTGATTTGGTGTTTGGGTAAAATCGTGGCTCGACGTCGCAATCCAGGATAGTCTGTCCTTTTCAAATTTTATTCATTGTGACCCTTCAAAGTCGGGGAGATGTCATATCGATCACCCTGTGTTTCATTGAGAAGCCTTCCTAAGTTCATATTTGATCACCGTGACAGTATCATTTCTCACACCAATAAAGTCTTCTATGTCTGTCGGTGAGACAAGCATTAATCAGCAAGAGGTCATAGTGGATTCCATTAGTTATATTGATATTCATTTGCTTTGCTGAAACGTCCATCCTTCACTAAGACCTTTCAGAAAGCTCACAACTCTTGCCGATGGGACTTCATGTCGGTAAAAAATTACTCGGTTGGCAAGACCTCTGGCAGAATTCAAAACCTATCGTCAATCGGCAAGACACAGCAACTTCACTAAGACCTCATATCAAAAAACTTTAGTATGGCTGAAGTGTTTGCTTGGACCTCAAAAGTCAGTGATACAAAAAGGATTTTCCAGGACCTTACCCCGACTACCCTTTGGTCATATCGATATGTTTTTTATATCGCCGGTTAGCAAGACATGCCCCACTCGGTGTGACCTCATTCCGAATGAAATTTGTTTGGGAAAAGCACATGCTTTTGCACCGATTGGTTCAAATTTTTGACTTATCCATGGATTTTTGTCTGGTCCAGATTTCTTTGAAATCTGGCATCTCTCTGATTCTCCAAAGTTTGCACTTTGGCTCGTTCTTCGCAGAAATCCGTCCCTCACGGATTTTCCCAAAATCTGATGAAATATAAAGGAACGTGAGATAATTGGATTTGTTTATGATTTGTGATACATTTAATGATTATTTCATGTCATATTTGGATATCCCATGTGGTTTATTCATGAAAAATGATTAGATTTAATTGTTAGTAGGTGTTTTATTGATTATTCTATTGGAATCCGTTTGGCCCAGAATTTCCCAAAATTCCTCCCTGGCTCGAATTCCCCAGATGGTTCTGAAACCTGAAGTTTATCAAAAGCATTTTAAATGAGTTTTAATAACACCTTGACTATATGAGGCTTATTCTAATGGTGTTCCTATGGATTAACATCCTCTTTCCTATGGTTCTTATTATGTTTTCCATGTTGAATGCAGGCTGAATCTAGCAAGGTAGCAGTTGGGTCCTCAATGTCTGATGCAGAAAAGATTAAAATGGACATTAAGAGAAAGATCCATAAGAGTAAAATCACTTCAGTTTGGTTGGTTAGTGATGGGATTATTTCTTCCTCCAGAGCTGCCGAACCATGGGAGTGGTATGAGGCATTGTAGATTAGGCAGAAGGTGTTGAAGAAGATTTACAAACAAAGGAGGCAGATTCATCATACCCTAGCTGGTGTTTACAATGGATCCATTACCTTCTTTGAAATTATGACAGGAAGAAGGAAGATTGTGCCCAAATACTTGAGCCTGGAACAGTTGAGGAAGTGGTGGCATGATGTTTATGCACCAAATAATGATGGTTTCATCTCTAAGCGTCAGTTGGATGATGTAGCCACATACATTGTTGTCATTGACAAATACCTAATGCATAAAGTGGATTGGGATAGGTTGGTAAGGAAATCAAGGGAAGAGATTGCATCAATTGAAAGATGACTTAGGGTTTTGCCTTTACCACTTGTGGCCGACTTGGATGGGGCGGTCTTGAAAGTCCATGAAGGGCCAGATTGGAATAGAGACAAAGGGGAAGGAAGTTAATGCCCAGCTACATCAAGATTTGTGCTTCCCCATTATCACGCACTGTATTGGTCCGAGCTACATCGGGAATCCTGGGCTGACCTGGGTGTAGTTTATGCATTTAATACATTCCTTTATTCCACTTTGAATTTCTCTTGGCCAACAGGTGGTGCCTAATTAATGCTGCAAAACCCTTGACTGGGCTAACGGGTTCTTGGTGGGGATTCCATATATTTGGCACTTCACCTCATTTATAATGGTTAGAAGATAGAGTTAGAATATAGAGATTGATATAGAGCAGAGGTAGTTAGAAGTGAATAAAGTAGAGCAAGTTAGCAAGTAGTTGTTCTCAAGCAA